>WAAG01072801.1:0-23124 GCA_013390105.1 Tichodroma muraria
CAAAATGCTTCAAATCAGTGATATTTTTAGAACCCTTGGGCAGAATTTGCTCGTTTTCTCTGTTTTTCTAGTTTCTGTGTATTAGTATCAGTGGGACAGTGTTATATGATTCCAGGCATAAGGATTTTTTGGCACAATAAAATTTATTTTTTATTAAATTTTCCAACAATCCCAACGGCTACTGCCAATTTATGTCACTTGGAAACTGAGCTATTCAACCATAATATTTTCATATTATTGCTTTGGCTTAGGACATTTCTCCCTTGGGTTAGGCAAGCTGGATATGAAGTCTAGTGAGGGTATTGAAGAAAAAGGCACTTAGAAGAATGTTTAAAGTAAATTTGAGATAAAGCATGAACCTCACTTTTGAGGAGGTAAAGAATTTCTTGAAGGATTGAACTGGATTTTAGCTGTTTGTTGTTATGCTCTGTTTCCCACCAAGCTGAAACTTTGCCTTGCAGCCCCTTCTGAGTTATTGTGGTGGATGAAGTAACCTGCTGTGTGATGGACACCTGGTAAAGGATTAAGTTTAAGGATTTTACTTAAGGGGATGCTGGTTGGTGCTTTGAACAGCCTACATGAGAGGTACGGCTCTTTTGAATTTTGTAGTTTTTAGATTTTTGCTATTGATAGGTTTTTCAGTGATGTGAAAAGTGAACTTCCTTTTTCTCTGCTGTTTCTGGGCCAATAGTTGCTTTAAACTTTCGTGTGGAAGTGGAGAGAGGGGAGGCAAAGGGAAAGAGAAGTGCAAATTCATTTTTCTGTACCTTAACCTCTGTGTGCTAGACTGCTCCCACCCTTCCACCTGTACCCTGAGTTATTTGTGAATTCTGCAGATTGTGACCTGGCCAGTGATCCAGGAGCAGGTTATTTACTTATATAGATTCCCTGTCATCAGTGGATGCAGGAACTGAACTTTTCAGTGACATTTGCATTTACCTCAGCTTTTCAAGGCTCTCTTACTGATTGGGAAGCTGAGCTTCTGATGCCCCATGAAAATAAAAAAAAAAAAAAAGCAGAATTAATAATCTAGAGGTGTGTGCTGTCATATTCCTGGTTTCTGTGGGATATGACACATATGAATGAGCTGGACTGAGTTTAGTTCCCACTTTGTGAGCTGGCCAAGGTCAGATTCTCTCAACTCCCATCAAGTGAAGGTTAATAATAGACTGAGCATCTCATCAGTCATCTTTCTTCATGGCCAGTGGTACTCCCACATTTCAAGCTAACTGGGGATACCCTTTGTGAGATGTCCAGAAAAGAGGAAGATATGTCCAGAAGAATAGATCCTGGATGAGTTGCTGGTGAATTTCCTTGGAGCCCCAGCCTGATGTGATATGGGATTGTCTGTGTCTGCTCGTTAATGAGTTAACTGGAGGAAGAAATTATTATTTCAGGGGCCCTGAAAATAGAACTGAGAAATTCAAGGAAGCCAAGAGGTGTCTGGTGTAATTTAAATTTTTTTACCCTTTCCCATTTGCTGGTTTGGCCCTATTTTGTGTGTGTAGCAGGGGCAGGAAGAGCGAGGGAGAGAAAAGGCTCTTGTACACACTGAAATATTGAATAATTTCAATTGCTGACAGAACCTGTTTTAGAATCATTGTCTGGTGGAAAATCCAATGTCTACAAAAATCTACTTTTTCCATGTGAGAGCCTGAAATATTGCCAATACACAGCAGGAAACCCAAATTGCAGTATATTGTTTCAGGTCAGCTTGGTGCCCATTAGAATTCAGTTGAATGCAATGCAAACATTTAGTTTTAAAACTTAATATACCTGCTTTTTCCAAGTAGTGCATTTCCCTCTGAGGCCTGAAATCCAAGCTGCCTTTGTTTCTTGAGGCCTGAGCTGACCAGGGGGGCTATTTCAGACATAAAATAACAGTTTTCCTTTAACCAGTCTTGTTTGTAACATATCATGGTTAGTCTTGTGCAACTCAGCATGGAGTTACACAACTGGAATTTATTGTGGGAGATACAGGAAGCTTGTCATAAATGGGATCTGAACTGGGACTTCTCTATGGCAATGGGAAATGCATTTTAATGTTGAGATTAACTCATCTGAAGTGTTTTGTGTCAGCTCAATAGATTGAAATTAGATGCTTTTGTTTAAAAAATATAGAGATGTATGAATGTTGGTAGCAAGAGAAATGCAAGTAAAAATTCCCTTGGACTCCAGAAACTGTTCATAAAAAAATTCTATTTTTTTCTGGTTTTCCTAATATCCAAAATCACCTTAAAATTGTGAGAAAAAAGAAATGGATAAGCTTTTTTTAACATTACTGCGATTAATTTATATTGGTGTGTTGTTTGAAATATCAACACTTCTCAATGAAGAAAGGAAGTTTGAAAATTGACAATGGATGTTAAAATTTAGGCACAGCATGGAGAGCATAGGTGTGATGTAGGGAAGCATCTGAGGGGTTTCCTTCAGCCCATAGGCAGCAATTTTTGTAAAGACAGACAGCTGGATGAGGTGGAGATGAAATGTTAATTTGTGAGCACTTCTGTGCTGTGTTTATTCATACATAGATGTTCTCATATTAATACAGATCTGGAGACCTTCCTGAAGAGAAGGGCAAAACAGTGGGTCTGTCTAATCATGTTCTGGGAATTTAACACCATCTCGTTCCTCTCATCCTTCCTCTCTTAGCACGATTCCCTCAGTTCACTCATTTTTGTATTAAAGCTCCATTGCTTTAGTAACATAATATTGGTGTCCAACTGCCAAAGCAAATGTAGATTTTCATTAGTCAGAGCTCCGGAAACTTTCATTTGATTAACTATTCTAAAGCAACACGAGAGTTGCGTGATAAATGCATGCTCCTTTTACCACATATGCTTAGGAGAGGAACTTAGGGCGTTATTTATATATTGTGGTAAAATATTGCATTAGCACTTGCTTCCTCAGCAGACTCCTTGGGTTTTGCTGGCATTCTCCTCTGATTATCCACTGGCCCTATGCAGTAAAATATAATGAAGGGCTTTATCAGTTTTATACAAAGGGCCATCCATGGGCGGGGTGCTTGCCCCGTTCCATGGAAAGACCTGTGCCTTTCGTTCACACGGTAATGGTGGGCAATTCCCAAAGGGCCAACGATTCCCAATCATAACATGAGCCTGGGCAGATACCTTACCACTGCCAGAAAGGATAATTCTGATGGCCTGTTAAAGCCATTCTTCAGTGCCACGACTCTGTCATAACACGCTTTCAGGCCGTGTCTGGGCTGTGCTTGGTTTGTTGTTGTAGCTCCTGGGGTGGAAGTCAGCTGCGGCGTAACCTGTGTCAATAAAAGCCCAGCGCAAGCACTGGGGTTTGTGTGTTGCTAGCCATGTTGTCATGGCCTCTTTGTTTTCCCCTCTGGTGGCTGCTGAGGTCAGACGTCAGTCTGGGGGCACACAGAGAAGGGCTCTGATGGTGCAGAGATTACCTCATTAAAGGACTATGTGCTATATTAATAGTGGCTTTGCCAGTGTTACTTTAGGTAAACCCTTGCTTTTTCTGGCCTAGTCATAACACTGAAACACTTCCTGTTAATTATGAGCTTCCATCCACGGTGCCTGGAGAAGAGACAGATGGAGTGGACGTGCCTCTGAGCTTATTTCCTGCCTTCTTGTTTGTTGCAGCTTATAAATTGGTGTTATGATGATAGTGGAATGGGAGGGTTGGAAGGGACAGAGGAAGAGAAAGAGGAACAAGTCAGCTGCTATTCTCTTCCTGCCTCTTCCCACTTTCTGAAAGGGCTCTTCTGAGAGGCAGTGAGCTAATTTAAGAAACATGGTGTTATCCTTGGCCACACCCTTTCCCTGGAAAACCGTGTGTCAGCGTGGCAGAGATGCCTCTCCCCGCAGGGCAGTCTGCACAGGCTTCCCCGTGTATCCTGGGATGACCTCTCATGGGCAGCACACGCTGTGGTCCCTTGCTGTCCTTCTGATGCCATAAGATTCTAGCTTTGATATTTTTCAGATGCTGTACTGCGTTAGTGTGTAACTCTGAGCTCCATGCAGTGTTGGTAAGCTCTCTTCACAGTTTGGTCAGACGAAACAATCCTTCCAGGCCTGAGAGCCAAGGACAGCCTCTGCCTCAGGCTCCAAAAGCATAAACAAAAGTGCATGGGGGGAAGAGCAAACTGGGGGTACATGACTTCATTACCTGCAGCTGTAGTTGGAGATTTAACCCCCGATATACCAATAGACCAAACTTATAACTGTCTGGAAAACTCGTGACCACCGTCCATGTGGGGTGGAGCCTCTGCGAGGCTTTTGGCTGCCCAAGGTGTATCTGTTGGAGACCTTTAGTAAATACCCACTTTATCCTCTTAACTCTCTCTAGCCCCTGTTCTGAGTAGCCACTCCAAGGCATCCCTTCTTCCTTAGCTGGGCCTGCAGCTCTGCTCCCACCCCTGTGCTCCGTAGCCTCCCTGTGCCAGGGATCCAATGACTCCTCTGCCTTCTTTATGTTAAAAAGAAGGAGTGGTATGATTTCAAAACTGGCCTTCAGGAAAAGAGTCTTTAGCACAAAGAGATGTGTTAACATGTCCAGGACCTGCTGTTTTAGAGTTTAGAGTTTCAGAGTTTAGGCATTAATTTTGAGTCTCACAGCCTTGATTGGCAGGGTAAAACCATTGCTTTAAATTATTCTTGAGATGTAGAATTTATTCCTCTTGGACAGCTGCCTCAGCAGAAGAAAAAAAAACCCTGAAAATACTTTTTTTTTAAAAAATAACAAGTTATTTTCAAAAATCTGCCTTTTGTATATTTTTCTGCCCTTATAGTAAAAGATGTCTATGTGGCTTTTAATGCATTGTTATGCTTTTATAGTCTGTAAAATTGCATTGCATTTTAATTGGGTGGCTCCTCTTACTGGGATTGGAGAAAGTAGTTCAGAAATGATTGTTTTGGTTTCTGTTTGAGAGAGGTCTTCTATAACTGAAGAAGTTAAGTTACTGTAGAAATGACAATGTTTTAGTAGAGAGTCAGGCATGGTGTGTAGGAAAATGAGCAATATTAGCAGCACTTCCAAACTTCCTCGCTTTCACAGACCACCTTCTAGCTGGGAATCACAAGTACTGTATAAACATAAATATATATGGGTAGAGGAAGCCTGACCCATGGGAATGTTTTGATTTTTTCCTGAGATCACACATTGGAGCCTGGTGAAAGAGTCAGGAAGGGTGCCAAAGTTTCCTGATTTGCAGTGCTTTGTTCTTGCAGACAGACAGTATCTCCTGCAGGCTGCGTGTGTGCTGGCTGCATTTACTGACATTTGCATGCACACAGCAGAGGGCACGAACATGGGATCAAATCTCTGATAAATACCTATTTCCAAACCATACTGTCTGTGGGGAGTGCAACCAGTGAAGCTTGATTTCCTATGGATTTGAGTTTCATGGCTGGACTCTCTGATGTCCACTAAAATCTAAGTTCCAGTTGAAGCTTTTCCCACAGCTGGGATATTGCAGAGCCTCTTGTGTGCTTCGATTCTCTGGTGTCTAATAAAATAGAAGTTTATATTGCAGTCTTTCCTGTTTGTGGGGCACCACTGATGGGGGCTCCCTTTTTTCAACTTTTTTGCTGCTTCTATTTTCAGTAGGTTTATTAGAACAAAGCATTATAATTGTGATCATTGCTCCTCTGTCAAAGTGGTTATAAAAGTCCATCTCAGATATACTAAGATTGAAAGCCAACAAAGATGTAAAATTATGTAGACTTTACAATCACTTTAATTTTCTTATGACGCAGGGCTAAAAATTTGTTGGCTTTTCAAGAATGGTATTGGGGTTTTTTCTAAGTAAAACATGAATAAGAACTGGTATTTACAAATGGTGATAATACTTGAATATGATAATATGGTTTGCGATCAAAGCCATAAAAAATGGTTAGTCTGAGTGATGATAATGGATACAAGTGCCTCAGGACTTGTAAGGGGAAGAACAAATCCAGTACCAGCAGGGCCTGTGTAGATAGGCAGAAAAACTGGAAATGAGAGTGTTGATACTATCCAGAAGTAAAAGCGATTGAACAGTCAATTACTTCTAGAAGCTGTTTGTTTAAACATTGAACTACTGCTAGCATTTCAAGTTATCCATCTGTGAACAAATAACAATGCAGCTGTATGTCCCTCAGCCATTAACAGCAAACCCTTAGGAGCAATTCTGTTTTTACTGTCTTGAATTCACATATTTTTGTCAAAGCAGCAGTAATGATGTGGGTTGAAAATTGCACTTGGTTAAAAATAATTAAAAAAAAAAAAGTTAAACTGCAATTTAACACAGCCAATGAAAACATTTGTTTCACAAGTTTAAACTTTCCCATGGGAATGCTGGAGCAGCCCTTCTGATCTCTCTGTGTGTATTCAAAGGAAACATCTTTACAATACACATGCTTGGGAAAACACTCTGGAACATAGACATTGCTTCTCAGGATCACAGAAACACAACAAACTTACTGGTGTTTGTTTATAGTTAAAGGTTTTTAAAAAATGGAAGAGCAGATTTGGGGGAGTGTCCTTTTTATGTTTGTTCAGGGGTTTTGTTGTTGGTTGGTTGTGCCTTTCATGCTGAGGGTATATCTTTTTCCAAACAGGGTAGACACAAACAAATCTTTGTGCACCTGCAGCAAAATAAAGAGTTGATTTTGATGTCTGCAGTGGCAGTGGATGAAGCTGCTGCTGTCATAGCTGGACTTGGGCCAGTTGTATCAAATTCACCTCCCATGGGTCATATTTCAGTGTCTCCAAAGACACTGTGGAGGAAAGTTCCACCCACTTGGTGCTTAGGTGGTGTGTCAGTATTCAAGACATGACAAATCTGTAGGAATTTTACTCCTGCATCTGTGCTGGACATGATTTTGTGCCTTTGTAAAATCTTCCCCTCCAAGACGGATGGACGCTACTTGGCAAAACCAGGTGTCTTTCCCTGCAGGGCTCAGGCACTGCTGGATCATATTTCTGCAGTGGCTCTGATGTGTAGATTGTGGCCCCCTTCACAAACATCTCAGCACCAACCTGTGCTCTGGGTTGTGGGAAGTGAGAGGGGGAGCAAAACTTCCACGTGGCATTCCCAGCCACACTGGTAGAACTGACTCAAATACCAGCGCTGGTCATCTTAAGAAACACTGGCAGCAGCTCTCCTACCATAATCAAACGTAATATTTTATGTAATTTTATGTTTATGTAATTTTAAGGAGTTGTGAGAATCAGCTGGTGTTTGAAGAAGGTGTTTGTTGAGCAGGAAGGCAGAGAAAGCAGTTTAAAAATATCCTCTTCATTATCAAGTGAGGGAGCTCAGCCCCTGTGGCAAATGACTGGGTAATGTCTGCCAGAGGTGATGAAATGACTCCAGATTGTTTTGAGCATTTCTTTGAAATGTCCTGCTAGGGCTGAGTGCCTAAATCTTGGTTGCTGTGATACCTAAATTAATCACCTCCACAAGGTGATATGAATGTGATCTGAAGTTTATATTTTGTGGTTCAGTCTTAAACTATGATTGCTGTATCATGGTATTTTGGCTGCTTCTTTAATTCTTTTTGGGTTCTGAGATTCCTCAAGGAACAGTAGGTCAGACCTGTCTTTTAGAAGGGCTCTCAGGATTGTCCTGCTAAAATTCCTGCCACACTCAGCAAACTGCATTCAGTACTGTTTTCCTTCTCTCTGATCTCACTGAGGATTCTCACTGAGTTCAGTGTCATGGCTTGCTTTGGAAAAGCTCATGTGGAAGTCCCATTGCACATCCATCCTAGTGGCGATCTGGGAACATAACCTCATTAAGCTGCCAGCCCTCTTCCTGCGTGTCATGTATGTGGCTCTGATGTGTGATCTCTCACTAGGGTAAGACAAAGATTTTGGGCAACGTTCAGTAGATCATAAAGGGTCATAAAGAGTGTGATCTTAAACTGTCAAATTTCAGCTTTGGCACAAAGCAGTAATTTGGTGCAGGACCTTAAACACAATTACATACTGCAGCCTTGGCATAGGAGGAGTCTTTGCTGCTGACTGCTGAAAGATGGTCAGCAATGATTTTTGTTGCTGCTGCTTGGATGCCTGATTCATTCAGAGAATTCTCTGGAAAACACCTGGTGTTCAGAATTAAACATAAAACTAAACTCCTAAGAAACTTGCATATGCTGTAGGAGACAGCAAGATTCTTTCATTCCCCAGAGAATTTACTGGATTGAATCAGAAAAAAGACAATGTTCTTTTATTTTTTGCTTCTAGGTTGATGCAACATTCCTGAAGATAAACTGCTTTAGCCATTCATCAAAGCCAGTTATTGCTTAATTAAATTAACTGTCAGGCCTTATTATAATTTGGGGATTTTAAAATATTTTAAGAGAAGCCATTGTTCCCTTAAACAAAAAGAAGCAAATGTGTCATAGACCAGCTAAAGAGCCCAAAATGTCTGACTCAAACAGCTGGCCACAGGAGTGTGTTTCTTGGATTCCAGCTGTTCCCACTAATCTCTTGCCAGCACACCTACGACAGCCTGATCCCAGCTTGTAGGAGTAGCTGTCCGTGTAAACTGATAAAAACATTACTGTGCCACTCTCTTCCAGTAATAGTTCCATTGAAAAGTTCCAGCTGTTAAAGGCAAAAATATTCTGATGAGGACAATGTGGTGTTTTTCTAGTTCCCCTCACTTAGCAGTTAAGGGGATGTTGCCTTTAGCAATATTTGCCTTTGTTCAAGGCCTCCTGACCTGAGGGATCTTTTTTATAGTGCACTCATGACCTCTCATTACCACATACACAAAACAAGACGTGTCTGAAATGATAGAAATACATCTGATAAGTGAAAAAGCTAAAGGACATCTATCTGAAGACATATCTTCATATCTGAAGGCTATCTGAAGGCTACCTGAAGCCTGAAAAAGGTAAGCATTAATGGAAGATCCACTAAAGTGAAGCTGACAGTGAGTCTGGCATCCCTTACTCTGAAGCTTTAGTTTTATATTCATGCTGATCCAGTGGCAGGTCCTTTTCTGAAGAGTGCAAAAGCTATGTTCCTGTGTCTGTCTCTACAGCTGATGTTCATAATAAATGGTTTTGTCAGTATTCAATTATTGTGGAAATATATTTTACTCCTATATCTTACTGTTTGTACCCCTCAAGCACTCTCATGTTTATAGAGATCTGGGCGTGACTTCAGTGTGCTCATGTGTCAAACAAAGTTATATTTAAGCAGAGTAACTTTTTTACTGAGCTAATTTCACAGAACTGTTGAATTTAAAAATCGTCTTTTTAAAAACTTGATTTAATGGGAATGAGCTTTCAGTCTGGGTAGTGCCTGTATCCAGTGATACCAGGTTGTGGTATCATGGTTTACAGCATCTGGGTTCATGACCAGAGTGCAATAAAATGGCACTGAATGTCCCATTTTATAACACACGTGTGGTGATTGTCTCAGTAGTAACTTGAGCAGTGTTAAATATGAAATGGTTGCTTTTGCTGCTGGCCAGCAGTTGTTCAGAACACTAAGCGGATTCACAGTGTGTGTAGGGCCAAACACTTCTGGGAGGTTCACAACAGACACAGAAGGGATTTGCAGCCAAAAAAATCCTCTGCAAAGCCAAAGGGATTTGCAAATATTTGGAAGGGAAAAGTGCTTCCCATGAGAGCGATGAAGGGCTGGGAGAGGCATCTGAAGAAGGTGTGTGAGGTGTGTAATCTCCATCCCCAGAAATACTCCTAGTATTGTGTGCAAGGCCCAGCCAAGCAACTCGACGCAGCCTGAGAGGTGGGACTGGGAAATCTGCTCCAGAGGGCTCCTCTGCTGCAGCCTGGGGGGTGATGCTGCACAGTGAGGCTGTTTTGGGTGCTGGCACAGGTGTAGGGCTGCCTAATCCAGCCGGGGCTCAGGGCTGGACAGGGCTCTGAGCAACCTGGGGTAGTGGAAGGAGTCCCTGCCCATGGCAAGGGGTGGAACTGGATGATCTTTGAGGTGCCTCCCATCCTGTGAATCTATGGTTCTAACCTGGGGGACTCGCTCTGTTGTAGTGCTGGAACCACACTTCTATCAAAGAAGATGCATCCTTGTTGATTACAGCAGAACAGGCCCCTAGAAGTAACATTTATCTTTTATAATACTATTTTTTCTTTGTTTGAACACTCACTGCTTTCCAGCAATGAGACTAGAAATTCTTATCATACTTCAATGTGCAAGAAGCCTCCAAATACTTCACATTCCATTCCCTAGGAAATCTGCACTCTGTGAAAAGTAGATGCTTTGGGAGCTGTAGAGCTGGACTGTCTTTGATAAAGAGAAAAGAAATGGAGAAAAATGGTACTGAATTGTGACCTTCATCAGGAAAAACTGAATTTGCAGTTCAACTGGATTAAATGATTTTTCATTAAGAGCATGGTATCATTACAGGCATTAAAACCCTATGCAATAATTGACCAAATTATTGCTAAATTGACAAAGACCGAGCTAATAAACAGTTAAGCTTCTTAAATACATAACATTTCTTTGTAGCTAAGAAATTAATAGTAATGTGAGCTAGCTCTTAATGACCTAAAATCATTGGCCAAAACTGTTTGTATAAAGGTACTCTGTTCGAGGTATTTTTGTGTCCATGTCGTGTTGCTAGAAAAAAAATTCTGCTTGAATTTCTGAAGGAAGGAGTACGTGGCCTTTTGACCTCAACATCTTGAATTCTGAGTTCTCTCATTCTGAATCAGTGATAACGAATAAATAAACAGGTCAGCCAGTTTCATTAAAGTGCATATTTAGAGGAGGATTTTAAAATCAAATGTTGTGTCTCTCTGATAAGGCTGATGTGAGTATGGCATTTGTAATGCAGCAGCTGGCAAATTACACCACGTTGGAGGTGACCTTAAAAGTGCCTATTAAAGTGCATAAATACTGATCAAGCTTATTCCTAAAATCTGAGACTAATTAAGCAACTGCAATCACTTTGGTACAGTTTGAAGATCAATTACTTGGGAGGAAGACAGGAATATAATAATGATAATTTTGGTATCTAAAAGGCTTCAGGCCTTATTAAAGCACAGAAATATTGGAAGTGATCCAAGTCTCTCTGAGTGTCCCACTGTTAATTATTCATGTCCTGGGGAGATGCTGGCAACATCAAAACAAGTGACCAAACTGCTAATAAGCACCATTTTTTCTTCATTCTACAGAAACAAAAAAAATCTGGTTTAAATTTCAGAACTGCAATTTTATTTTAGCATATGCCAGGGATGGCTTCTCCATTGTTTGGGTGGTTTGTTGTTTTTAAATTGAGAGCTTAATGTGTGGAACTCCCAAGGTCTTCAACAACACCACTACTAAATATTAATAATTTGAGGGAAGTGTGTTTATCTATGAGGTTTGTAGGAATTTTATTAGATTGTTAATTTCTATGTATAAAAAAAATTGCTAATTATTAATGGAAATGTTATTCTATTAATTATAATAGAATAATTCCATATACAATTAAAATTATGATATTTTGTTCAAGAACACCTCCTGGGCCATTAAGAAGTTGCCCATATTGCTGTTAATTTCTGAGAGCTGATGCAGGCTTGCATATTTAGAAGCTTTGGTGTGATTGAGCTGTGTTATTGTGTGGTTGAGCTGCGTTAGTGAAGGTTGGTTTTGAGAGAGAGTACCAGCAATAGCAAATAATTGGCTTTCTCTGCATGTTTCTAGTATGATTATTGGCCACCTGTGTGTCCACTATTATATCTCTGTAAATCCTTATTTTGTACTTGATAGATAAAAAACATCCTGTAAAAGAGAAGCTCCTGCTGGCTTAGGTTGTGTCCCTTAAGTTGGTTATGGATTCTCCATCAGCAATAAGGCTGTTTTCCCTGATCTGATGCTGGATGAAGGTTTGCCTGCATGGTCTGTGTGGCTCAGCTCCCTGCTCAGGTGGAGGAAGGGTGTGCAGTTGTTTCTGGGCTCTTTGTAAGCACTACATACAGCCTGTGCTTTCTGCCGTGTGGCACTGAATAATGACGCATTTTGGAAGGGGTTTCCAGCACCCAGGCGTGCCACAGATACCCTTGTGATGCACAAGTGCTTCTGAAAGTTGTGAGAGAACTGAGGGCACATCAGGTATCGTTTTCCTCTGAGAAATAACTTCTCTTTAGTACTTGGCAGCTTTCATTTATTTTACACTTAGCCAGATTCAAATATATTTATTTCATGTGGCATTCTAGTCTGCAGCTGCTCCATCTGTCTGGCAGAGTATCACCAAGATGTTTAGGGCTGGGGTACCTGACATTTCCTGGGCACTGAGGAATAAAAAGGGGAGGCTTAAAAAGGGAAGGCTGAGGGGAAACCTTGCTGCTGTCTGGTGGGAGGGTGTAGAAAACAATGCATCCCCATGACAGAACAGGGGAGCAACAGATCTGAGCTGGGCAATGGGAAATGCTGGGTAGATACAGAGAAATGTTTTGTTCTCATGAGGGAATGGGGTACTGGGACAGGCGGTGGTGGAAGAGTGGGGACCCTCTATCCTCAGAGAGATGCACAACTTGGTAAGACCAAGCCTTGAGTTATTTGGCCTAGGACGGCTGTGTTTTGAACAGGAGCCTGGACTAGATGGTCTCTGTGCGTCCCTTCCAAATATTAATGATTCTGTGGTTCACTCCAAGGTTTCTGAAGCAGTGATCTTTTACAAAATGAAGAAAATCAGCAGTTAATAGGAGCCATTCAGGTTTACTCAGGTGCTATGGAGGAGATTGTGCTTATTTTGGAAAGTGATTGTGGGTTCTGTAACCACTGTGAACTGGCACCAGGTTTGATCAGGAGAAATCCATGCAACAAAAATAATGAATGGCTCTCCTGTAGCCATCAGAACAGTCCCATTTTTCCTTAATGTTTTGATACCTAGGATATTATCCTAGAAACCAATTAATATAGTTTTAATCATAAGATATTCCCTGTAGAATATTCTCCTGATTTATCTTTGTTTTGGGGGACACATAGAGGTACTTTATGTACTATTGTTAATCCAAATATGAGTTTTGAAAGAACAGCTTTTAATAGGAAAATTGTAATATAACTCAAAAATTAGAACAGCCATGAGGAAATGCCATAATCACAAGATTAGCTCAAAGATTTAAGCGACATCAGTTACTTGACTCACCAGTTGTACTTTGACTTTTTTTCTGAATCAGATGAAGGTACTGTATATGACGCACAGGGGCAGATAAGCTCTGTAATTCACCTGTAATTTTTATTCCATTCTCATTTTGGGGGGTGCTGTTTTTGGCATTTCTGGTTCAGGATAGCAGTAATGATTCTGTCTTGCTATCAGTGTTATTGGGCATTTACCACAAACCAGGTGGTAGGCTGTATGTAACTTTTCCAGAACACAATTATAGAAATTAAGGTTTTTCACTCTCACCCAGCTGTAAAACACTTCTTGTTGCTTTTCTTTCCTCTTTTCTTATGGAGCCATTGGTAAATTAAAGGAAAGAAAGTCATTGCACCAATAGAACTTAGGGAGAGAGTTGCCTCATGTAGCATCAGTACTGTGCCATTGGCTGTCCCTTATCAGGTACCATAAACTAAACAAATCTAAACCTGCTCATTACTTGGCACAGATTTTTTTGTTGAAATATCCTTTTTTGGGTTGTGCTTGCTCCATTACTGCAATTGAGAAGTAGAAGTGCATCCTGGCACCGGAATTATTCAGATGATTATTGAACTACAAATCTAGTAAAAAAATCTGGACCAGCAATTTTTATACTTAGGCTAAGCATGGTAAAAATCCAGTGTTGGTTCCTGGCACTAAAAATTCAGACATTTTTGCAAATATGTTACATGCTTTGTAACCCAACTGGCATCTCTTCCATCCAAAAACCCCCAAAAAGTAGCTGTCCAAAATGCAGCAGAGCACACCTGCAGTTTGGAATTGATTTTTCTGAATCAAAGGCTGAAGCAGGTAATTGACTTTTGTTGCTCGTTTTTACCACAACTTTCACAAGAAAGGTGAAAGGTCTTTAATTGTCTGCATTTAAAATGCTATCACTCATGAGAATTGCAAGGCTTGGAAACAGATTTGTACAAGCCTTGGTATAATTTCTTAGTCACAGATGAAATCAATATTTAATGTGAGTCTCAGATGAAGACTTTACAGAGACCTAGATATTTTCTGAAGGGAAAAGATATTCTCCCTCATTACATGAGTAGCTAGCCACAAGAAAATGAAATCTTAGGCTTACAGGTTACCAAAAAATGTTCTTCCGTGTTAGGAGTGATGTCTTTAGCAAGTGTGCTCATTTAACTCAATGACCTCAAAATGAGTGGTTGATTTCTAGTATGTGGTGGTATTGGAAACAAAAGTATTTTGCCTAAAATTCAGCACACGTGTTTCTAATGGAAGCACATATTTCTGCAGTATCCTTGTTCTGAAGCTTTTGATCCATAAACCCAGGCTCTTCAATTCTATTCAATTTCTATTCACCTGCTTATTTAAAGATAGGTTTTATCCCACTCATAACTTAAACTGAAATCATGGCTTTCACTAAAAGGGAAAGAGAGAAGCACCACTTTTCTCTTTGGATGGGAAAATTCTGGAAAGCAATTAGTGGGAATCTGCAAAAGGAAGTTTTATACTCCACTCCTCTGTGCTTTCTAACAAAACAAACCCTTCCAGTTCAATCATTAAAGCCCTTGTGAGAGATGCAGGGCAGACACAAAGGGCTGAGCCAGCCATGGGGATCATACCTAGCTCTTCCCTGAAGTGCTGGATGTGCAGGGGGAGCCCAGTTGCCAACATAAGCGGCCCCAAGTCCAGCATGGCACAGAACAATGCCTCCACGAGTTTCTTTATTTTGGGCAAGAGGAAGAATTCACTGTCAGTATTGCTTTGAGTGTTCAGAGGTCACTTAAGCCTTGGCACTTCCAAATTTTGCATGACTGTTACCAAAATCTCAGTATGGTGTGAGCACCCAGCCCTGTAAATGGTGGTGGGAAGCAGGACAGCTCCTGCCCAACTGCCCTGCATTTTGAGAATGGTGTGAGCCTGAGAGCCCTGCTCTGCCACCACTATTTTTGTTCAAATTTCTCCCTTGAAACCTGCCCATTCAGCATGTGGGAGAGTATCAAACATTTTAAGTCAGGAAGACTGGATTTTTTTTTTTTTCTTCTTTTAGAACAGGCGCTTAAACGCTTTTGTGTGTGTGTATGTGTGCAGGTTTGGCAGGCACTCTGTACAAGGTAGGTCTCTGGTGAAATCAAAGTCAGCTGATCAAGCTGCATCTTTGGAAATGCAGTAAAGTAACTTCTTGGAAAGACAAGATTTTTAATTTGATTTAACATGCATACAGAAAATTAAGTTAGAGAGCCCCAGGGTGAATAATTTGTTCACTTGTAGATACCTCATGATTGTGACAACACAACAGAAAACCGGCATTCCATCCGCTATCTCCAGAGCTTTTCTAGCAATTTTACATCACAGCTGGAATTCTCCCAGGCTGTGACCTCCATCCTCTGGCAGGGCTGCAGAGACTCAGCCAGGTATAACCTGGCTGCTTGTCTGGGTGAGGAGTTGCTGTTGGCCTCCAAATACCCTTTTTTTCCTGTAGGAGGAAGACCATCTCCATCTTCAGAACACGGTGATATCATGAAAAATTCCTCTCTTCCAGAAACCAGCTGCCTTTTCAGCTGACTCCTTGAGAGTGTGTGACAGCATGGGTAACAGAGTGATTGTGAAATCTGGGTGCAGTATGGAAAAGGGGAAATAAATTTAACAGATACTATGAAAAGGGAAAGCCTTGAATTGTGCAAATCAGCAAGGAAGTGAGGAAGATGAAGGCAAGGCTAGCTCGAATTGGGAAGGAGGGGGAGGTGGGTTTGAGGTTTCTTATACACACATACTTTTCTGGCTTCATTAAAAGTTCTCTGCGGCAGACTAATAACTTCTCTGACCTCAGGTTGTCTCTCTCCAATTTAGGCTTATTACAGATAACTATCAACCCTTTTCTCTGCATGTATAAATCCATAATTAACTCTGGTTGCAGCACAGACTGTAAGGTGACTTCTGCCTTATAGGCCCATCAAAGAATTTGAAATCCCTTAGAAGACACTGTCCATTTAGTCCTTAACTTCTTATCAGCGGCATTTCCTGCTAGTCTAAATACATCCCCAATTAAATCACATACCTCAGCCTTCAGCCTGTTTTACTTGGGTAGTTTCTACTGCTCAGTGAGCTTTCCTTCTCCCTGCTTTTTGTTTGTTCTTTTTAAAGAAGGATTTTCATACCCAAGAAAGCTTTCAGACATGCCAGACGTAAATCCTGGCTGACATGGGGTGATGCAGATCTGAGCAAAACTGCCTTGATGCCACAGAGAAAGGTTTGGGAGGATCCAGAGAAGGGACTCTGCCTTTTCCACACTGTCCTTTGAACCTGTTACAGAAAGACTTGACAGACAGAAAAGGGGATAGGTAAAAAAGTTCTCAGGTGCAAAAGGCAGCAGGTCTGTGAAACGTGTGATGTTCCAGTGGAAACAAATCTCAAACAAAGCAGAAGGAGGAGTGCAGTTATTGCTTCTTGGCAAGCCCCAGCAGCAGTTACTCACCAGTTCTTGACTAGAAAGAAAGTAATCTCTCCTTCCTTACACATGATTCATTTCTTGAAAGACTGTTAGCAAGGTGACAGCATCACCCTTTAAACAGAAATTATTTTGTTTGTTTTTCAAAACGTAGCTTTCTGTTCGTCTAATTGTTGAAAACAGTGGAAACTTGGAGCTCTCTTGCTTTATTTTTCATGTTTGTGCTTCCCCATCTGAATCAGTTCTGGCAATTTTGAATTGGATCAATGTCATTTTATGGGTAACAAATTCCAGTGCCTCAAACCCAGGACTGTTACCCAATGGCAGGATCAGGCAGAAATAGAAATTTGTTAATTGTAGGACTCAGCTGTCAGCTGAGACTTGAGAAGTAGAGAAAGCTTGATTTCCCAGTTTTTAATGTGGGGTTTTTTCCTTATTTTTATTCTTCAAAATTCACTTTGTGTCAAAAAGATTTAAAAGGAATGTGGCAGACTTTGTGCTATGTGTATATCTGGCTATATTTGCTATTTACATATAGCATCACTTGGAATTCAAAATATTTTAGGTGAAATGCTCTGACCTCCTGCTTTCTTCAGACTGATGAAATATGCATCACTCAGCTGTCGTGGGTGATGATAATAGTTCATTAAAAATAGCATCATTTGGCAAGCATATTTCTCTAAGTATCAGAAAAAGCACCAGCACTCCAAAAAAAGAAACATTTAAAAATATACTGATAATTTTGTCTCTCTGTCCTTTAAATTTTTGGTAAAAAAAAATAACCAAAAAACGTAATAGAAAGAACTTTAAGGAACATTTTGTTAGGAGAGGATTGTCCATCTGCCACTTTCTATATGAGCACTATTTAAACACTCAGGTCAAGACACCCCTTGTTGTTCCTTATCTTTAGTCCCCTATGTTTGAGTCAACAATATCTTTTATATCTGGATTTTTGTGATGGTCTAGAATTCTCAGGAGCCTTCTTTATCCTGCTTTTCCTGAATTAAGGACCCTCCTTATGTTTTATGGTTGAGAATAATGCCATTCACATAACCACATTCTCCCATGAAATGAAAGGGAAACTTCCAGTTATTTACAGACTATTAAACATCTGTTTGAAAAGAAATTTTCACATTCAGTATTTTTTTTACAATTTTTATCACAGAACTGTGGCAGATTAAAGGAATTTGTGAAGGAATGGGTTTTTATTTCAGGTAAACAAATGAAATTTTTCTTACTGGAAAATTTAGTCATCTCTCACTCTCACACTTTGAATTTTCATAAACTTTTAAATCTGAAACTTGATTTTTTTAAGTTTGATTCTAGATTACCTGAGCTACTTAAAGTTTTCTACAGTCATGCATTTTCTTCAGTGCCTTTCTTTGCATCCTGTGCATAAATGTGATTCCTCATTTGGGCCTTGAAATACTAAATTATATAGGGATAGGAGGAAGAAATGGGATTTTTTCCTGGATTTCAGTTTAAGACAGCTGGCAGGTCTGCCTCTCCTCCTCTTAAAACATAGTATTTACTGTCCTAGCATTTCATTCTCTTGGGATGTTTTTATTTAGGGAAGAACCCAATATTTCCCTCAGCGAGGACACATTGAGCCCAGAGCCATTTATTATGCTAGCTGTTTTTCTTCCTGAATTTCAAACTGCAACATTGCTGGGGTTTTTCATGGGGGCAGAGTGGATGCTGGAGATTCAGTTACAGGTTTTTGTTTGGCTTCTGCCCCTGAGGAAAATCCTGGCCTGGAACAGTCACTGCTTTCATAGAGCGAGCCTAATAGGTGTTGCTTTAAAAAATCCTCTTGGGTCACAGTGTGTAAGCTGGACTGGGAAATTTTCACAAGAGCCCCCATTGCCACAAGGTGTTTCCTGATGGGCTGGTGTAGGATGTGGAGATGGACAGCTCAACACTCAAACCCACCCCGCTCATGGACGCTGGGTGCAGTGCTGGGTGCCGGGACAGTGGCAGAGGCTGGGATCAGTCAGCCA
Source organism: Tichodroma muraria (assembly GCA_013390105.1). NCBI lineage: Eukaryota > Metazoa > Chordata > Aves > Passeriformes > Sittidae > Tichodroma > Tichodroma muraria. Next base: position 18,506 of record WAAG01072801.1, read on the forward strand.
CAGACAGGGACGGGGCTGGGACCTGCCAGGCTCTCCTGGGAAGGGGGAGACTGCTGCCCTGGGGTTGGTTAAGCCCATGCACGTGTCTGGACAAAGGAGGCATCAACTTCAATCACTTGCCCGGAGTTTCTCTCTGTTCCTCTCTCTTGCAGAGGAATGTCTGGTGCAGGTCACAGTGGGAGAACCCCGCTAAAGCAGGAGAGCAATCAAGGGTAGAAACTTATTATCTTGCCCCTCTTGTTCTGTTATCAGGTTTATGAAGTCTTAAATCATCTTAAAATAAGAATTTATAGTAAATTAGCTGAACTTCTCCTTACACAGCTTTCACAGGGAATAATAAATGTTATATATGCACTTAAGAGCTATTCGATAAAAAATTTTTGGAAACATCAGGCTCAGAATTTCTCAGTTTGTAACTCTGATCTCTGTTTTATTTCCTGGAGGGCATAAAGCAGGAAACTATTTTGGTCATAAGCTCTTCAGAGAGTAACTGGATTCTTTTTAAAATACATGTGTATTTATTTTTATTGGTTTACAAAAGCACAGTGATTCCCAAGTCTGCAAAACCTTGAGGTCGCAGTTGAAAACACAGTGTATGTTCATTGTGCAAAAGGACAAGGAGCTGCCAGATACTGAATTTGCTACACATTTTATAGTTTAAAACATTAGTCCAACTTGTTTGAATGGAAATGTGAGGCAGAAAAAAAGATGAAGGGAAGAAAAAACCTGGAAGAGGAAAAGGAATGTAAATAAAAAAGTGAAGGAAAAATTCACAATTGATCTGTGATTGAAATTATTGCTGCTAATGTCTTTCAGAGTTGTCCTCAGTACTTACAGCACATATAAGTAATTTTTCATAAGTGCTGGCCTATGCTACATAACATAAATTGTTTCCTTTCCATGCATTACATTATAAAATAACATACAAACACAGCAGTTGTTTATTATTTCTAATCCCTTGGTTGAGCAAGTATCAGAATCCCTTTTTTTATTTGAAGTAAGGGAATAAAATGTCTCGAAAAAAAGTATTCTAATTTGAACTTTCAGCCCTAGGCTTCCTCTGAAGTTCTTTTTGCTGGATTCAGGAATATGCTCTATCATGTCTTCCATGCATCCTCCTGGCTCTGAGTTTGCTAAGCTTATGCACTGTTTCTTTTCTACCTCTAAGGCTCTGAACTGAAGTCCTTTGGAGACTTAGAAGATTATTCAGCTATTTCCAAAGAGTTCCACTGTGCCTTGTTTGGGTCTTTGTTAAGTAGGGGTTGCCACAAGTTGAAGGAGACGAGAGGCAGCATCCAGGATACAGCAGTAAGAATGGAGTGTACTGCCCGGAGAGGAAGTGTGGGATAAGAACTGAAACAGACAGGCATGCAGGATTTTAATTTTAACTTGCAGGGCCTATTAAGTCACAACTATTTGGCTGAATGCCAAAGGTTGCAAATTAAAAGGATTGACCTGAGCTGAAGTTCCTTTGGTAACATCCAGGATGAACTACTGCAGCTCTTGCGTGCTGGCTCTCTAGAAGACAGTGTAGGTAAACTTCCTTTATTCAAAACTCTGCTGCTGGCTCACAAAGTTTGTCCAAGAGATGAAAACAAAGTGCTGAGCACTTTGATTCTTAAAGTTCTGATGGTGAATTTGCAGAACCTGGAGGTGTTAATCCTGCTGGCCTGGCCAAGCTGCTTCTTCAAGGATTGCAGTGAGATTTTCCTTCACCTCTGGAGCAGTCACACTTGGCCCTGAATTTCTTCCTAGCCTTAAATAATTGTGTCATCTCACAGAGTTTTGTAAACCCTCCTTGTTCTCTGTGTGTTGGAGGCTCAGAGGCTGCAGCTGGGACTTGCAGAGGAAGCACAGCAGCAGCTCTTCCATCCTTTCCTACACCACTGGACCTAAAGCAGGACTCTTAGCCTGGCCTTGCCCTCCATTCCCTAAGCTGATCTCCATGTGCAAGTCCCAAATCTGTACCCCAGTGCTGCAAATCCCAGAAATCTGTTTTGTGTAGATATTCCCTCCAGTCACAGGGAATCTCTCCTATGCCCGGGTAATTCCTCACTGTGTGGGACCTGATGCTGAAGGATCATTTTCCTCTCTTGCAGGCCAGGAACTTACATCCCATTTAGCCAGGCAAATCAGTGTCCTTTGTTTGACAGGTACTTGTCATTGAGCTTGATCACATTTTTCCAACCCTGCTGCCAAGAATCTGTGGCAGCAGTGAGTTACGTCAGTATGCAACTGCCATAACAAAGAATAAATCAATTTACCATATGGAAAGAGTGGTTGTGCTGTATTTTATTCATCAGAAGGAACATCTCCAGCAACTAGATGTGATTTCTTATTACTACAGGTACAGGGTCAGATACTTTTACGAAGTTACACTTTTCCCCTCATTGTTTTGCTATGCCACATAGCCTGGAAGACATCCTGAAATAATGAGAACTTATCACCAGTTGCAGAAGGATTCTGCCCAATATTTTTTGTCCTCCCTTGGGTGAATTAAACTCTGATTTTAAGGCAAGGCACACTATTCTGTTTCAGCTTGGCATTTATAGGCTTCATTGCAGCAGAGAACACCATTCAGTAGGGTACTGGATGAAACAATCTGTTTCAGATGCTCCTGTTGGATACCTTCTGAATGGATTCCTTGACCTAACAATTCCTGATGGAAACATCAAATTCTTCCACCTTTTTGTATGTCCTTTGCATGCAATAGCTTATGGAAGGCAAATGTCCTTCTAATTTCATGTGTTTCTTAGGCCTTCTAAGTATAACATATTGAGCCCTTCTTCCTCCTTCCGGATTTTGGCTTTTACAGTTACTCCATCACTTTATTAAAAAAAAAAAAGTTTTATTACTGTGGCGGATGGTCATTTGGCTGCTGCTACTAAAACCTTCAGTTATATCTGTAAACTACTTCCATTAACCAGAGTAGCCCAACTCCCTTAGGAAAACTGAGTGGTGTCTTGTTTAATCAAGCCTTACAATTTGACTTTAGCTAAGACGCTAAAGTGTAAAATAAAATGAAAGAAAAACACAAAGAATGCATTCCACTAGATAACCAATAAAAAAGACATTGTTTTACCTGTGACAGTGGGGGTTTGGGCAGAGTAGAATAGAATTGTAACTGTAAGGAAAAATAAAATCATCTTGAAAGATGTTGCCACAGTGTAAATAATCTGTTCTTTCTGAAGGACAGTGGCTGCATTTACATTACCAAATTTCTTTCTGCTTTTAACTTGTCTTTGGGTTGTTCACAAGCACATAGGGATTTAGAAGAAAGAGAGGGAAACTCAAAAATTTAAGATGGAGGTAAGAATACTGTATCATTAGAAGGCCTGTTAGAAATTCAAATATGAGGAAACAAAAAGGATACAAAATAAGATCATAAAATCATGAGATGCACTGAATGAGCCAGTGTATCTAGAAGATTTATTTTTTGGGCAAGGGGACTACATTTAATCACAGCATCAGAAAGTGAAACTGAGGAATGATGTTCTGATGTTGTAGTCTGGTAACAGCACGTGCTGGCTAGAAGGAACCCTGGCCCAGAAATTTATGAGATTCCTAGGCCAGCCAAGTGCTCATTTTCTAGGAGACGTGGAATTATCATTTTGAGATCTGCATTGCTTCAGCTCCCAGCATAAGATGTTCTTCTTATTTGTATTTCTTCTGAAAACATTCCTGCTTCTGTCCAGATCCAAAGGGAAAAGACTGCCCCTAAGGCTGCAATTCAGAGAGGCAGGACTAAATCATAGCAGGGGCATTTCTGACATTAAAGCATGAGAGAAATGGACTGGCTGGCCAAAGCTACTGGGTTATTGTATTTTCATCAACAGCATCCTGGTGTAAGCCTATCTCACACTGTAATTTACAGCACACCTCTAATTTTCTTGGACAGTTATGATTCCAGTCCCAGCCTTCGTTTTTGGATCTTATTGTAAGGACTAGGCTGCAGTGGCAGTCAGCCCTGGGGCACTCTCAAGGGGAGATCAGGGACCACATGGAGGCAAAATTATTCTACCCCCCACCTGCCTTAAGTGTAGTTTCTTCCAGTCTGAGCAGAGACTTTATGGGAAGAGCCCAATCTCCGCAGTGGTGAACACATTTTATCAGCAGGAAATCCCTGCCCTTTCTGATGGGTACAGTTTTATCCTTGTCCGTGTCACCATTCCTGAATCATCTTCCTGAATGCCTTCCCTTAGAATCATACAGAGTGGGTCATGATGGCACTTTCTAAGACTTGTTCGAAGCTTGTGAAATCCACGCCTTTTAGTCAGGGGTTTAGTTAGCTCATAGCTGGGGTTGGTTTTACGTAATTATACCACGTTCAAGACTTGAAACAATCGCCCCAAGTGTTATCATTCTCATTAGGAGGCCCTGTGTTGCAAAGATGCTATCAGGTTGTGTGACATCTGTAATTATTCCATCATATCAGCCTCTGCAGCCCTGCTGAAGAATTTTGGGGTTGTTTTTTTTCTCCCTGGCTGTGCCACATTGTGTCACAAACAGCCAGTTGTTGTAAACACTGCAGGAACAGACAGCCCATTGACAACCGAGAGGCGACCCAGAAGATAATTGCTAACATTGCTTGGGAAAACAAAAAAAAACAAGCGGTGCGG
>WAAG01072801.1:26675-36781 GCA_013390105.1 Tichodroma muraria
AAGCACATCTCACAGAATTCTTACATTATTTTGTAGGTGATGGAACATATCTGTGTTGTTGATAATTGCTATTCCTAACTGGATGGAAAATACATTTCAGATGTGGCCTCTCCGTCTGCTTTTGAGCATAAACCACTGACAAATGGGGCTAAAGTGAACAATTGTTTAGGGTTCTTTTTAAACATTATTTTGATGGATATTGTTGTCTTCTTGCTAACCACATTTACTCACTGGTCAGAATTAGGATAAAACAGTTTGACAGGTGGATGCTTTTAAGAACATCAAGCATAGGGTATTAATAGTTTTTTACATGTTGAAACAGATTAAAAATTTAAAGTCTAAAAATCTAATCTCGTAATATGACTTCTAAAGTGACATTTTAAATGTACCCTTTAGAGAAATATGACATGGTGAGGCTGTTTTTCAGTTTGAATTCTAAATGCAATTTGAAGTTGTTTCACAAAACCAATAGATAAATTAATAATTGCAGCTCTTCTGCTTCTCATAATTTATCTATAGACTTCTTATTGTGTCTAAAGAGCAGTGCAGCCAAAAGTTCGGTCAGTATTGCCACTCCAAAACGTTCCAAAACTGCAAGCCAGAAACCTCAAAAATCACAAAATGCCCCCTTATTATGATTAATTTTGAATTCTTCCACATTTTATTCCAAGTTTTGAATTTCAGGCATCATACACACAGATTTTTCATGAGCCCTGGGAGCTGAACTTTCAGTGATTCCTACATAATCCCTTGCTGCCTGTGATGTGGGATTCTGAGAAAGTCATGGACTATCATGGGACTGTCCATGAGGTCACAAGAGTAAATGTTCATTAGCTACTTCAGAGCTCTGATCTCACGCCTGTAACGAAGCACATCCATGAGTGCCCGAATTTGCTTTTTATCTTCAATGCTTTACTTACTTCTCTCTGCCATGGTCAGCATACAGGCTACTTTTAAAACCTGGCACATTCACCTCCCAGGAATTCCCTGAGGCATAATTCCGGTTTGAAAAAGGGTTTCACATCCCAACGAAGCGTTTTCTGAGCAGAAAATATGATTCTGACAGTCCTCAGTGCTGCAGTCCAAAATAATTTGTTCTGTCTTTCGGATTAGTGTTTGTTGCCAGATTGCATGAATATATTTTTCTGACCCCATTTTTATTATCTGTTGCTGGGTAACCTTCTTGGTTTGGATCCAAGCAAGAATCCAGTCAAATCAAAGTATTTAAACTGCTGCTAATGACCATTTTGTTAGATTATTGACCCCCCTCTGTTCTGTCTCTGCCTGCACTAATGGCCAATTTTCTAGAGATTGTTTCCTAATTAATTCTGCCACGTGATGATTAGCACTGTCAAATGTTTAATATCTCCTTTCAAACTGTGAGAAGAACAAAACTTACAGGTTTTCATTATTGCTGCCGTAAGACCAGAAAGTTCCTGACTTGATGATAATGCAGTCCTTTCTGTGGAGACCATGAGAATGTAACAACCTTCTGCAGGTGCCGCTTAAAATAGTTACATGTACAAAAATTCTTCTGTTCAGAGGATTTTTAATAGATTTTGCCCTTCCTTTAGGGAGGAAGGGAAATCAGGTAGGAGCCCACCACAGTTGTCACCCTGTTCTGCTAGTAGAATATATGCCGGTAGTTTCATACAAGAACACCTCAGTCCAGAAAATGAGTCTGTCACAAAGATTTTAAAAATTCTTGTTGTTTTCCATTACCCATATTTTCCTGCTCTAAATAGCCTCGTGTTCCATCTACTAGGAAAAATAAAAAGCAGATTTTCATTTTCTGCATATTATATCTGTAATTCAGTGCTCAGCAGAAAGTCATCCCGGTTTAGGCACCTAGTTTTCCAGTTTCTTCAGCAATAATGGGGTTTCCAGAAGAAACATGGACATTCAGTTGCTCAGAGCAGAGCTCAAGGGTTTTGAGAGTGAGGTGATCATGCCACAGGGGCTTATTTTTGGGGTTAAAATTGCCTAGAGCTGAGCATTATGCAACCTCTGCAGATTTCCACAGGAATTCTTAAACTTAATTGGCAATGGAGTTTGGCTATCTGAGTTTCTGGAGAGAAAGGATTTGAGTTTTTAAAACTGCCTTGAATGTTTTAAATTCAGAAAGAAAGGGGTCACAATTAAAAACTTTGTTGTGAAGGACTAATACTGGTTTAATTAAGCTGCATTTCAGATCCCCAAGGAATAATCTGGGTTTTGGCTTCTCTTCCCTGACCTGAGCACTTTTCCTGACAGAAGTTGCCGTTTCATATGTTTGCTTAAGAATAAACACCGTTGGGAAAAGTCCCACTTGCTCTGCGCATGCCTTTCGCTCTGAAACCTTAGCTTGGATGTGCTGATAGTTTTATTTCCACATTGGCCAACAGAAATAAACAACTGCATGAAAACTGTCAGATATTAAGAAAGGAAAAAGTCAGAAAGTTGTACCTCTTGTTTGCTTGTTTTCTTTTTTTTTTTCTTTTTTTTTTAAGAAAAAAGCAGGAGGGAACAAAATTATGTCTGTAACAGGAAATCTCATCCTGAATGTCAGTGAAAAACAATTTCCCCCTCCAACCACTTTGCAAGAGAGGTTTCAGTCCCCATGTCAGTGGCAGACATCGTTGGGGAAAGCACAGTCAGCACTTTAGCATAAAACCCCTGAAAAAAACCATTAAGTCACAGAACATGCTGTCCCAAAGGCTTGGCAGGCTGAGGTCACCGAGGTCATGGGCCTAATAAGGGAGTGTTTTAATTGGTTTCTACTGTTTCTCCCCTGACATCCCTCCTTTCCCTCCCTCCTCCCCTCCACCAACCTTCACACCTTTGATCCTTCAACTGCCAGGACTCTGAAACTGTATGGAGAAAACTGCAATTATCCAAATATCACCATTACTGTGACTCGCTGCAGATAGGGCAGCACAGGGCCTCCACTACTGAGTAATCCTGTAAATTGCTTAAAATAACAACGAAGAGCACTATACACTTTTCTCATCCATTGTCAGGGTGAAATAAATAGGTCTTTCTTTAACATGCCTAATCCTGCTAAACAGTACAAAATCCTATTACTCAATGAATTATAAATCCTGCTTCAGCACCTCATTTGTCCTGGAGTGTTTCATTGTGAAACCCAGAAATTCAATACCTCATTTTAGTCACACAATCCCTACCATGACTGCTTCTCCCTGTCCCTTCCCCCATCCTCCCGTGCTGCTTGTGCTTAGTGAGGTTTGTGTCAGGGCCACTACAAACCCTGGGCAGGCAAGTAAAAACAGCAGGAGCTTGTTTAAAACCCAGCCTGCACCTTTCTGCACCTACATTCTCACTGTGCACTTTGGGAGGGTAATGCCAGATGGATTGAAACACTCCAATCCATTTAATTTAAGACACCATTAGTTAAGTTGGTGTTGTGATGAGCAGCTGTCGAACCACATCTCTCCTTCAGGTGCACCTGTATTAGCAGCACATCTTTATTGTTTTCCCCTTCAGAGAGACAATTGCACTTTTCACATTGAGGCATTCACCGAGTTTCTGGGATCTTTGGAATGCACCAAACCCGCACAAAGTAGTTGAAGTCACTTAGGGTGCTGTCTTTGGTGATGTAGGCATAGAGCCCACACTCCCAGTGGGTGCTGCCCCTCTCCAAAGCCTGCTAGGAGCCGTGGATTTGCTGCTCTTCCTGCAGCAGCAGTGAAGCAGGACTGTCTCACAGGGTGTTGTGGAAATCAAATCAGCGTCAGGCTCGTAGGATCGCCGCGAGAAGGAAAATTGGTGCATGTAGGAAGAGTTTTCTAAAATAAAACTCTCACGTAAACCAGCTGAGTAAGAGCAGGGTTAATCTTGATTCATTTCCTCTGGTTTGCTAGGTGTGGGTCAGGCAGAACCTGGTGATACAGGAGGACAGAGGAGGGAAGGTGAGGAACTGTAATTCCTTACCTCACACTGCAAGGATTTGATACAACCCAGTGCCAGGATCCCTGGCACTGACCCAGAAAATTGTCAAATATGTCTGGAGCTGCTGGGTGTGTGGTGGGAGGGACAGCATCCACCCCTGGAGGTATCTTAGCTGGCTGTGCTGGAATTCCTCCTGGGCTCTCCTGCTCTGGCTCACATCCTGGGTACCCTACCCTGCTGGAAAAGGAAAATCTAAACCTTGGAGTCTCGAGGATTGTGTTTCACCACGTGTACCATCAATATCTCCTAGCTAGTCTGAGATCTGCCTTCTCTCTTGCCATCTTGCCGTTTCTAAATGCTCTTTGAGACATGGTACACACCTAGTTTAACTAGGCCTCTTCCATGGACTTCATTTATAGTGCATTATCACATATGTCATGCCTGTCTCTGCATTTAACTACTTTACAGCTTTATGAAATAAAGGATTCCAATTCTTTTATTGAGTCCATTTCTCCCTACCTTCAGTACGCTTAAAGGGGAAGATTTTTTTAATCAGATCTGTTTTCCTTATAAAGCCCAATGCAAACTGCTTGCAGACATATTTTGCTAAAATAAAAAATATTTAAAAAAGAAACAAAAACTATTAGCAAACAAATGTTCCTGGTGATGTGAAGAAACCAAAAGCCTGGAGCAGGCTGGGAGGGGGAGAAGGGTAAGGGGGTGTTCAACCCTTATTGTTTCAGAACCAAGGAAAGAAGAAGCTTCATCTGTAAGAAATTAACACAAAATAAATATTTTAAATGCTGATACTGATCAGAGGGGGGAAAATAATCTGGACTAGGAATACTAAAATTGTAAGATTGTAGGGCAAGGATTTATAAAAGTCTTAGAGGAAATAAACAGAAGCTGCCTCATTACTAGTAGTAGATTTTGCATTTAAGGTTTGTCATCTCACACATTAATATAATTCAAGACAGTATTACTGCAGATGCACCTTTTTGAATGAAGCTCTACAGACAAAAATTAAAAATCTCTATCTCAAACATTTCACGGTTTGAATCCTCAAATTCTGAATCCTTGAATTTGCCTGTCTTGTCACAGAAGTAATTCTTGAGAAATTCTAGACACGTGAAGCCATCTCTTTGAGCTCTGGGAGACTCAGCACGTCAGATTTGATGGGTTATGGCCCACATGGGCAAGGATACAAAAAGATGGGAGAGAGCAAAAATGCTGAATGTGGGAAACCAGCAGGGAATGCTACAAGGGAGCAGGGCTGAGCTGTGCAGGGCTGCACCTCCAACTGCTCGCAAAGACATTTATGTTTTTCTTTTGCCTATCAGGATCTTTGATGGCTTCTGACTAATCCCTTGCTATGTGCTCTTTCCTTCTATTTCAATCCACGTTGTGTTCCCACAAGTAGAAGGAAAGTGTCATTTCGTGTGATTTTGCTGCAGTGAACCAGGGCAAAGCCTTTGTTTTCATAACGTGTTATAAACTATATTCTTTAAATTCTTCATTGATTCTGTTAAGCTTTATAAACAGCCTTTTTCCTCTCCCTCCCTATCTTCCCCCACATACAGCGAAAAAAGGAGGAGAAATTCCCCCAGCCCCCTAGGCAGTGGTGTGGAATGATTGGCAGGCTCTGCTCGGAGGAGACCATGGATCCTAATGGGAAGGGTGGCTGCAGGTCAGGACGGGGGCTTATTTACAGAGGATGGAGGGGTGCACAGGGATCAGGAGCTTGGGGCACAGCAGAAAGGAGCTCCTGGTAGAGCCTTTCGGGAGCCCCAGGGCTGGAAGAGCCGGGGGCGTCCCCGGTCAGGACAGAGGGGTTTGGGCAGAGTGAGCAGGGCCCAGGACTGCGGTGACGGGGCTGAACAGGTCACTGGCACCGGCAGGGCAGCGTGGGGACAGGCTTGCCCTGCTCGAGGGACATACTCTCGCTGCTGCTCCTTGGCGAGCGCTCTCCCTGCCCTTAGAACGTAGCTGTCTTGGAATGGCCTTTTAGGTGTGACAGAGAGCAGACAAGCTACAGCGGCGACCACATCTTGCGTCGTTGCGTAAACGCCGATCTAAAACCAAAGCAGAGCGGAGTTTTCCAAGGATCTTGGGAGTCCTGGGTTTACCAAACTCCCAGGCTGCAGAGACTCCACAAAGTCTGCAGCGGAGGGGAGAAGTCGCCATGCGTTCCCTCGGGGCTCAGGGCAAGATCCAAGCAACAGCCTGAGCGCCGGGGTATCGGGCTGTGATCTGCTAACCCTTACAATATTGCCTTGCACTAATTACGAGGTAACCCACAAGGGCTTAGATGGGGTCATTGCACTCTCCAGTAATATATGTTAGAGCATAAAGTTTACCTCTTCTGGTGGGTGGGTTTTCTATCAGCAATACCAGGGCTTTGTGAATAGCTGTCTGAGCTGCTCATCAAAATAAAATGAGAAACGTGATTTGAGGGAGGATGGAATTAAAAAAACAATGAAGTTAACAATTATAAATATAGGTCTAGAGCTAGTTAAATCATCTCCCACATCTTCTTTTTCTTCCTTCCCCCTGCTTCCCTTGCAAAAAACGGTTTGGGAAATATTCAAGTTTTATGATAATCTGGATTGTATTGATTCCATCTTTTTTCAGCAGTAAACATTAACCTCCAGTAACATTTAATTTCATGTGAATAATGAGAAATGAAGAGGAAAAATAATTATAACTTCAGTTATTGTATGTTTACTAAAAACTATGGATTTTACTACATATTAGGTATATTCTTATCCATCAAGGGATTAAAAGCACACTGTTGCATTCTGCCATACTTAAAATACTGAAATCTGAATATAATGACCAAAAGACATATTAAATATTTTTTGAACCACCTGTTGTAAAAACGATAGCATAAATATAAAAATAATAGCAACATCATTAGAACAGTGATACATTTGAGATTGCTATTATTTTGGAATAAGTAATATAAAATATTTTCTGCCCATCTGTATGTGAGTCTAAATGTAATATTCTGTGTTAAGTTATTAAGTCAGTGTCCTTACCCCGAGGAATAAATTACATCCAAAAATGTAAATTTAAAAAAAAATTGCAGAGAAAAGACTAGATTAATCTGATCTTCTCTCATGTTTCTGGGATGTATCTGAGTTTTCATTCCATAAATTTTCTGGCTTGCATTGTGTAGAGAGTTTTTTTCCCCTCCCTTCCCCTCCTACTCTCTGTCATCAACAATAAGCCCTTGCACTGCAAATGTCAGAATGTGTGTGTGTAAATGCTTTGCGGGGGAACACAAATTCCTCCTGTGCCCTGGCTGAAATGCTTTGCTGGACCCTGTCACAGGGGCCCCAGGTCTGTAACAATATTCAGTATAACAATGGACAGGATCCCACCGAAATATTTCATTAAGTGGGCAACTGAAGAAAGGTAAGTCTTGCAGATATTCCTTGATGCACTCCCAATGACCCTTTCCATCCAGAAATGTGAGGAGCCCTAGGAGGAGGCTTTTTTTGGCATAGTTAGATGTCCAAAAAGTACTCTTCTTGTTCTGAAGTGATGTCACGGCTGTTGTCTAATATTGTGACATATTGTTGGTTCACATTGCTCCTTGCTCCTCAAATTGCTCACAGTCCTCTCATGGCTTGAACCACATGATTAACACTTGAAATTCCTGCTTCTGCTTTCCTGCACACTTCAGTGCCAAATCCTTCATCTCCAAGAGCGTCAACAAAACACCTAAAAACCATCTCTTCTGGCCTTTCATGCCTTTCCCAACCTTGCTTATTTTTCTTTAAGGACACAGCTCTTTTTTTGCACGCTCTGCTTCTCTCCAGGCTGGGTAACTCTTCTCTGTTCCATTATGCTCCATCCTCCTCTCTTCCCTTACCTCCTTCCAAGTACCTTTACATCTCAGAAACCCTCTGGTGATGACTCGCAGCAATAAAAATGTCAGATCTCTCTTGCTCTTTTCTGAATCTACTCCGAAGAAGCATGAACCATATGGAAAGTCATGGAAAAGGGAGGCTTGCCCTCCTTTCTGTCAAAGGCCAGAAGACTGTAAGCAAAAAGAGGGGAAATCTGTGATGGAAATAGGTTTTAACAATAATGAAAGGCATGGTTCTAGGGCATTCACATTTTTGCTGGGATGTGACATTAAATACAATGATTCTGTTTTTAAAAATAGATGGGTAATAAGGGACTGGTTTAAATAAGAAAAATATTCATTTACAGTCGCGTGGCTTACTACTAATTCTGGAAAATGCCGCTTTATAAACACGGCTGAAACATAAGTGTGTCTGTGCATTTGAACACACAGAAAGGTGTTCTGGGTTACCCATTTTCATTCAACTTTTTGGGCCTGCCACCACAGTTTATTGTGGAAAATAGAGGAAAATAAAGCTGAGAGAACAACTCTGTTTCCTTTCTAAGTTTTCACCAACAGTTTCACTTCAGCTGAAACTGCAGAGTCATCCTTTAATTCCTCCATTGCCTAGGCAAGAAATATAATTCACCACAATTTTTGCACCAGGTAATAATCATTCCATCCACTTTTAGCATAGTGCTTACCTGAATACTGAAATAAATTGCTTGGCTGAGCAACAAAGAGGTTATTTTTGTCCTTAAGTGCTTTGCTGAACTACGGACTGTTTCTGGGCTGTAGGTACAGATATCAACAGATTCTGCCCGTCTGGAGCAGATCTGAGCTGGAAACAGGAGAATGCAGCCATACACATAACAGGAAATAGTACAGAGTGTAGATAACTCATGCAAAATAAAACAAAGACGTGGCAACTGTGTGTCACTGCGTGGTCAATTATAAACATTTTTTTCTGTGGTTCTGCTGTGGAAAGAAATAAAGTACAGGCAGTATTGCTACACAGTTGTCAGACTGCTAGAGAACCACAGCTATGACAGACTGAGATTTTAAATCAGCGTTAATAAAAATAGAGCAGATATCCAGTAAAATAAGGCCACGTATTGTACATGGCTTTTGAAAAAATAAATTGACTGTTAAAAGTCTGATATATTTTTTAAAGTCTCAGTCTTTCTCTTTGTTGGCATACAAAAACTGACAAGGCAAATTAACCAGTTCACCTTTATTTTTACTGAATTTCCATTTCTAGTCTCAAGTGTAATGTAACCCAGCCAGCTGCTTCTTTCCCCTCCTTCGCAGGGGGAAGTTTATTTATATCTATTCACTGGATTTTAAAATTGCAACCTAAACTTTACAGTACAGATGACAACATCCTTGTGACTGATACCATTTCCAACAGCTCACACGTTTGGCCCCAGTTCAGTAAAATGTGGTAATAAGGACTGACAGTCACTAGGAAAAAAAAAAAAAAAGACCTTAAATTGTACCTGGAAAAAGCTGCTCTCGCTCTTCATTAATGGAAGTTGAAGACTCTCCAACCATTACAACATATCCCTTATTGCTTCTCTGATAGGATATAGACCCTCAGAAAGCCAGGGTCTGGTTCTTTTTCATTCTAAAGGTCAGAAATAAGGTGTGTGAACAAACAGGTGGTCAATACTGACCAATATCACTGTGAGAATACTCAGAATGTTAGCAGTCCTTAACATTTGACCTAATGATGCAAAAAATCTTGTCCTAAATATCACAACCATGCTAAGATTCCATATGGGCTCATATTTGACAGCTGTGACTTGAGGAGAAAGGGAATTTCAGCCATCTAAAAATTGTGCTTTATTCTTTGCCCATTTTTTACCCTTTCCCACTCCAGTCTGAGTACATTGGCTTAAGAGATCCTCCAGCATCCACTTCTTTTCCTGGATCTTCTGTGATGCCACAGAGATTGTGATCATCATTATGCTTCCAAATGAACTATTTTTTCCTCCACACCATTCACAAATAGTGTATGACTGTGCTTTGCAGAATACTTAATTCTACATCAAATGGAAGTGAGTTTCGGCATCTCCCTCGGTTAGGAGCATCTTAAAATCTAATTTATGCCTTTTGAAGGTTTTGTGTTGGGCTCAGGTCTGGGAATAACAACATGTGGGCAGGCTATTCTTGTAATTAATTGTTTGCTTTCTCTGCCTGCTCTGAGAATCTGTTCTTTGTCCCGTGTATCTGATAACGTCATGACTCTAGGGTTCTTTATAGCCATAGTAGCTAATGTACCTTAATGCATTTATATTTCAGAGTCTTCAGATGGGCTCCAAGCTGGGGTCTTGTTAACAGAAACCAGAGCAGGGTGGAAGCA
>WAAG01072805.1:7995-22314 GCA_013390105.1 Tichodroma muraria
ATATTTTAAAATATATATATATATATTGAAATCTACGGTATTTTCAGCCTGAAGTTTCCGTATATGTCTTATAATGATGACAGGGAATCCTACACAGGTTCTGAGTTTTATGAATACATAAAAGCACACATGGAAAATGAATGGAAATTGTCTTGGTTTAGAGCTCTGAGGACCAAACGTCACTGGGAGTTTCTAAGCATGGGCAGCACCTCTTGGGTTGCTACTGAAATTCCTTGTGTCATTTAAGAGAATTGTTTCACTTGAATCTGAAATGGCTTTGATCACTCAGGAAGTAGGCGCAGGTAAAGCACTTTATTCAGTGCCATCAGCAAGATACAGGGAAGCTGACAAATACATGCCAAAGGTTCCTCTTCCACCATTTGCTAAGTGAGTTTACTATTTTCACATACTTAAAAAAAATATTTTTATTAATTTTATTGGTGCATATTTGATACTTGTGCTCCCCAAGACTTGCTCATGGTCAATTGCTAATGGGACTAGGTAGTTTTCACACTGTGTGGTCACCCTGCTCTTTGTTCTGCTTGTATATTTTCTCAAGAATCTGTCCCTCCAACACGAACTGCTGGGAACTGAAATTCAATTGTGTCAGCTGCATCATCTGCAAATCTGTCCTAATGAAATTTGGCGGAAGTGGTCAAAGCTGCTCCAGACTAAATGAAACTGCCACATGTTTTTGACAGCTGAGATGACAGTCCAGCGCATCTCTCATAGCTCAGGATGGCATGCATCATTAGATTTACAGAATGGGAAAGAGAAGCCTGTACTAGAAGCTATTGTCCTTCAGGCTTTCACATAATTTTTTCAGTTTCCTTGAAATTCAAACAAATTAGAGGCCTTGAAAGATCAACCATGAACAGATATAGTTTGTCGGCTACTTTTTAAAAAAAAAGGCAGAAAAAGGATCCAAAATACTACTGGTAGTACATTGCTCTTTAAAAAAAAAAAAAACAACAAAAACCTGCTGTGTTTAATTTCAGGTGAGTGGGATAACTTGCAAAAATTCAGAATACAAGTGACTGGTGTTGATGTAATAACTAGAGCAGGGGACAAAGGGCTCTTAAGGACTTTCCTTTTTTGGCACATTTTCATACTCTTTTACAGTCTTTTCAGTGTCTGCCCACACTGAAGCGAAATGTTTGTCTAGTTGAACATCCCAGGTTATATTTTATGAGTGAATTTCTCCTAATGAAATAGGTCAGTTGGACAGCCAGACATCCCAGAGCATCCACGTCAATCCAGAGTTGGAATCTGAAGATGAGGAGAGAGAACAGTACAACTGCAAGCCTTTAATAGAACTTCTGTACCTGTAAGCCTCTTTGTAGGCTCCATCACTTCATTTTCTGTCCTCATGGCTATCAGGGAGAATAAGGTAAAGAAAAAATATGCTCTCACAAGGGAATTTTCTTCTCAAGGCAGTAGGGACATTTCCATTCATTAAAATACTCATATGTGACTTAGTTTGGAAGTTCTACTTAGCAGTATCACTCTGCATATCTTCTATCAGTCAGATTCCTTTAGCATTTTTAAAAAATAGTAACAAATCTTATTCTCTCCTGTTTTTCTTTGAGATGGCAGGTCCATTAATAAGGAAATGTGGCAAAAGACTCTTTACTTGTGCTGTGCAAATTAATGTTCAAGGAACATACGAAAACTAGGGAAATGCTTTTTGTGTGGCCTTTGTAAAAGGATGCTTGGAGAAACAAATAATAATATAAAAATAAATCTCATCATAAGGTAAGGAGGGCAGACTCCTGAGGTGGAGTAAGGAGCCTTTCTCCCTTCGTGTCAGAGGAATTGGGCTGATTGACATCACCACAAGTGGGAAGGACATGGAGATGTATATCAAATATATCCTAAAATAAAAACAAAAAAGAAACAAAAATCAGCCCCTGAATAGTTCCCTACTGATTAGAAATGTGCATTGGGGAAAGTAGGTATAAATAATAAATCCTTAGCTCTAAGAATGATGTCTTTCACTTCATTTTTCTGTAAAATGCGATATTTTAATTTATTTCATTAAGGAAGTGTCACCCTGTCCACCCTGTGCTTTTCCCTTGAGGAAAGTTCATAAATATTTACTTGTTATTTCACTCTTTCTTAAGTTGCTTTTTGTGAAGAACTCGGAAGAATTTGTTTATTCAATGTGAATCCTTTCTCTCATCTGTTCTGCTCCTTTGGCCAAGACTGTGAGTTGTGGTTTAACCCCAGCTGGAAGTGTCACACAGCCTCTCACTCCCCCACACCTGGGGGGATGGGAGAAGTGGAAAAATGTAAAACTCATGGGTTGAGATAAAAACTGATTAATAATTAAAGTAAAATATACTCTTACAACAACAACTACTATTAATAATGATAATGATATGGAATATTTCTTTGGCCACTTTGGGTCTCCTGTCCTGGCCATGCTCCATTCCAGCATCCTGTGCAACTTCTCACTGACAGAGCATGGGAAATTGAAAAGTATTTGGCTTTGGGGAAAAAACTTCTTAGAAACAACTAAAATATCGGTGTGTTATCAACATTATTCTCACACTAAATCCAAAACACAGCATTGTATGAGTTAGTAGGAAAAATGCTAGCCCCCAGCTGAAATCAGGACAACGTGAAACAGCAGTACAGAGCTTTTTCTATTCTGTAACCTCCTTAATTCCATTTAATTTCTAGTTCCTTTGTTATGTTCAGTATTTCAGCCTTGAGCTGTCTGTCCAAACTGCATCCTCTGCACGCTGGCCACTTACCTTCATCATCTCCCATGAAGCCATTATACACGTATTTGCATTCTGATATTAATTTTACATGGCTGGGTTTTTTTTTTTATCCTGACAGTTGCTATGGAATAATTCTCTTAACCTCTCAAATTATGTGTAGCATGTTTTTTTCTCCTTTGAGATGTGGTAACTCTTTCCTGTGAATTGTCCCTCTGATATGTGGCTGGGAGAAGGACCCTACTCAAAAGGGTTGTTTTTTTTTTTTTTGATCCTGTAAAATTCTGCTTAGTTTGAATTGTAAACCAGTTAAAAATGTGAATTTCCTTTATTATCTCTTTAATGAATTTCTCAGAAACTTATAAAAAGTCCAGTCAATTGTGAATGCTCCACACCACCCCCAAAGTGTTGGGCGAAGGCTGGGACCAGAGACCAGCTGTCGGCTGCTCGTGGTTTTGCCGACTCAGTATTTGACTCTGGCTTGGAGCTCGGGTTCCAGCCTGGAAAAAACCAGCCAGCTCAGCACTATTCTATCCAAAGGCAGCTGGGAGCAGCAGGCAGCAGGCTGGCCCAGAAGCAGCACTTCACCACAGTTACCCTGCTCCAGCCAAAACCAGCTCTGGACTGCAAACCCTCCTGCTCTGTTCCAGAAGTGATGAGGGCTAAATGGTTTGCAGATAATAATAATATCACCCAGGATAATAATATCACCCAAGATAATAATATCACCCAGCTGCTCTTGGCACTGCACTCGGCCTGCTCATGGTCACCCCAGTTGGATGAAGGAGCATCTCTGGTAGCAGCACAAAGCAGTTCTAATTCCTGACTAATAACATTAATAACTCCTGCAGACAAAGGGAGGTGCCTTCCTCACAGAATCAAACCATCCAACAAAATCCTTCTGAAATATTTTTCAGCAAGTTTATTACTTGTTTTGTAAGTACAAGTGGTGGCCTGATCCAAACCTCGCTGAAGCCTGAGGAAAGATCCAGTCTCACTGGATCTTCTTGAAGAGTTTGGCAGCTTGAATGCAGAAAAGCTCTTTCTGGTTTTATTTTAGGACTTCTTAAAAATATTCTATTTTCTATTGAATTTTGCCTGCTTTGCAGTCCAAGCATCCCATCTGTACATGTATTAGCATCCAGGTCATCTCCTTTTTTTCCCTCCAGCTGCACTGAGACTTTCTGGTTGCTAGTTGGAAGTAAGTTTTGCCCCTGATTTTACTTTATTCTTGACATCACTACAGATTTTTTACATCACTTTTTTTTGTTAGGCAGTATCATCTTGATGTTTAAAACAGTCCATATTCTCACTGCAGAGAAAGGGGCATGCAGCTAAAGGAAACAAGTATCTGCCTTGGTTTGGAAAATAAGAAATACTGAATGGTGTAAAAATTCAAAGGACTTAAATTTATTATAAAACCCTATAATATATATATATATAAAGTTGTTAGGAGAAGTTTTATATAAAACTTGTTAGGAGAATTTTTTAGGATTACTTTTCTTTTTCCTGTTTTCAAGTGATTTTGATAATATTGTGGGACTTTATCATAACCTTGCTCCTCCTCCTAAATTAAAACTGAAGCCTGACACAGGGCAGGTGCCTCTAAAGGCAGCAGCTGCCTGGGAAACTTAACACAGTTTCAGAGCTGCAAGCTTATCTGCTTAAGGATATTGCTAAGGAACCAGATGGAGAACAGTTTTCCACAGTTAACCATCTGGGCCCTGCAGTGATACACTCTGCCCTGAGCACTACTTTGGGAATTGACTTCATGGGGGGAAAAAGCAGAGAGAAAGAGACAGGCAGAAAAA
Source organism: Tichodroma muraria (assembly GCA_013390105.1). Lineage (NCBI taxonomy): Eukaryota > Metazoa > Chordata > Aves > Passeriformes > Sittidae > Tichodroma > Tichodroma muraria. Next base: position 12,533 of record WAAG01072805.1, read on the forward strand.
GCAGAGCATAATATTTTATACTGCAAGAATATGCAGCCAAAGAATCATCATTTTGTCACACATTGCAATTTCCTCATCTCTGATTGTGTTTATAACCTGTGGGATAAAAGGAAGAGAAAGTGAGACACTAATGGTTACTATAGCATGAAAGCCAGCTGTGAAAGAATTCAGAAATGGTGTTCTGTTTTTAATGGAACTTTGAGTTATTAGATGTCAAGGTGAAAAGCAACACTTTCTGATAGACCTTCTATTTGTTTACATTGATAAATAATTAGGTCTGCTGAATTAATTTTTGGAGTTCTGTACTTCAGGGTTCCCAGCCAGTGCTGTGGTTCACATGCAGTGGTTTGCAGTGAAAAGTCTGACCAGAGAAAGGTAAGAAATATGGGATATTTCAGGGGGGTTGTGGAAAACACCAAATGCCTGGCAACTAGATAGAGTCAAAGAACAAAACAGAATAAGTGGATTTTCTGATCAGTCCTGCTATGTGGTCTGTCTCAGCATGAAATCTAGGCAAAAAGTCTTCAGGTGTTAAATATAAAATTGTCCTGGAACCAGAAGACAAAACAATGGTCATTTTTTTTCAGGTGCCCATGAGAGTCTATAATTTCCCTTGCTGGTTGCAGTCTATAGCTGAAGTTTTCCATCCAGTCCAGGCATAACATACTGGCTTTTTTCCTGCTATGTTGATTCTCCAGCATCGAATATTATATATATTTTGCTGTGTGCTTTTCTATGCCAGGGCAGCTGTAGGATCTTTTTCCTCTAGCTATTCACCTGCCTTTGCAAGGCTTGTGGGAGCCTGCTGGAGAGCTTTTGTCTTACTGTCACTTTTTTAGAGAAGCTTGACAATGTGTTTGCTTTCCTTGGTAAAATTGGCTAAAATGGAAGGCTTAAATTTTTTCTAAAAAATAGGATAGTAGGTAAAAAAAAACCAAAAACATCTGATTCATCTCATAGCTCCACTGAGTTTTGAAGTACCCGAATAATGCAGGTAAGCTCTAGTGGACTATTTAATGGTATGAACCAGGAAAAAGAATTACTGTAAGTCACTGAGCAAACATCATCAACTTCAATTGAATATTAGGACCTTATACAGGGTTTCAGACTCTAGTTTGCTTTTTATGTGTATGACAGGCCCAAGAGATAGATAACTTTTAAATAGTTATAAAAACACAAAGACCGGGCCATTTCTAAGCTGGAAATAAAAAAAGGTTAAAGTTTCTATGACCTATACCTGGATAGAACTGAAATTCTTTGTGATATATGTATGTAACAGCTGTTCTGTAAAGGGAGACAAAATTCCCTGTAATGGTTTAAATCACCATTTATCTTCTGTTTTAACAAAGCCCCACACCACTCCAGCCTGGTGGCACGGTGTGTGTGCTCATGTGTGTTTATTGCATCTGGATGTTCACAAGGTACTAACAGATAGAACTGATTATTAGGTAATCATCAGGTTATAAAAAGAATTTTTTTCTCTCTTCCTAAAAGAAAATCTCTGTGGGGAAAAAATAATGACTGCATTTTATTTCTCTGTGTCACTGGTGTGGAACAGATTGCTTTGATGTTGAGATTGGCCTCAGGTGTCAATGGCATGAAATAGTCCATGTGTGTGATACCACACATATGGGTGCATATCTCATTCTTAAATTAGTATGAGAATTTAAAAAAAAATTAATGATAAACACACACATCCCCCCATCCATTAATCCTATTCTTCATCACTGTTGAACTGCAGAACCGGAAAGTACGACCTGTATGAAAAGCTTGGCTGTAACCTGTAGCTTGGAGAAGGTGAGGAGCTCATGTAGGTAAATAGATCATTATTTGCAAAATATTTGCTCTTCTTTATTAGTAATATATTTTATTTTTCTGGAATTTATGGATTCATTGGAAGTTTGTCCAGCTAAGGCCTGTTTGGACTGACCCTCTTCCCAGACAACTGGCAGCAGAGCTTTGAACTGAACTTCCCTGTTTCTTGTTGTGTTGCTCCTTCCTTGTCAACTGTTGGTCTGTCAGTGATCAAGCAGTGAGTTCTGCCTCTTAATGCACAAAAATATAAATAATTTATACCTTAGAGCACAGAATACCATGGAAAGTGTGAGGAAAATTATTCAGCTATAAGGAGGAAAGTTGTTGTGTTGCGAAGACAGAGAGAGAGAGATCTGCCCTAAACAAGGAGAAATGTCTGTTCTTGCTTTCTTACGGGCCAGCCTTGATTTAAAAAGGAAGTGTCAGGGCAAACAGCTGCTCTGAGGAAGCTCAAAGGGAACACTGAAAAGTTGCCTTTGAGTCTGAAAGGAATTCATCTCAGTAGTTTTGCCCTGGAGTTGGATTTGTCTAACGGCCTTTTCCTTCCCTGTAAATTTGACTGTGCCCTATTCTGCCCACATTGTGCATAAGCTACAGCTCATAAAATGCATAACAGAGTTGCAAATTACACCTTTCAGGAATTAATGTTTTTAAAAACAGCTTTAAACAGTTTGTTTTGTGCACTTCAATTGCTCTTGGCCATCAGTCAGAATCTGCCAAAGGGATCTGTTCTGCAGGAACTGATCTGTAAATTTCCACCAGGGACACATGAACCTTGGCCAGATGTTCCTTATTCCTGCAGTTCTTGGCCTTTGAGAACAAAGCTGGATGACAGCCTCATTCAGCAAAAGAGAAAACGACATGTAAATTAAAGTGAAATTGAAGTGTAAAGTAAAAAATCAGAATAAGACAGTGTCTTCTATATTTTTTTAAAAAGAAGACCAAGTAAGGTGTCAAAGAATTTCTGTGAAATCATTCACCATGTTTCTTTTGTCTGCCTTTTCCTGAAAACTGATTTTCCTTGTGCAAATAGCTCTGTGTGAGAGACAGTCCATGGTTTGAAGCCCTAAATGATACCCATAGATGCCCTCTTAAGAGGTGGCAATAGATTTTTTGGTTTCTCTGGAAGACCCTGCTGTATACTGAGTAAGAAGACAAAAGTCTTCCTTCTCAAATCACAGGAATGTACCAGGGAAGGGGTTAGGAAGGTCCCAAAGGGCCAAATCCTGTGGTAGAAACCTGATGACATTGAAATCAGAAGGCAATGTAAACAGGCCTTATTCTCTACTTTTTCTTTTCTGTTTTGTTTTAATGCAGTTCTCAGGCTGCAATCAGACGCCAACTCCTTCAGTTCAAAATCAGAGCAACATTTTTTGCTCAGAGGAGAGGGACTTCCTCAAGAAGCACATTATGTAAGTTGCTATAAGTTGACTTTTTGCCATTCATGAACCTTCAGAGTGGCTGCTGAGTGTGTGCCACTGCAGTGGTGTGAGGGCCGCAGTGTGAAAAGTGCCACCATGGGAGGGCAAGGGCCCAATGACAGACGCTCCAGTTGCTCAGAGAGTCCCTTTTTGTTAATAGGAAGTGGCATGAGATACTCAATCATCATTAAGTGATCAAAGATTTTAATCTGCTCATAAAATTGCATCTAGAGTAATTGAGTAGCTCAGTGTGAGTGTCTCTAATTGTCTAATCACAGTGTTCCTCTGGCTCCAAAAAAATGAGAGAAGTAACGTTTTACTAAAAGACAGAATTCATAGTAATTTGACTCCAGAAGCCCAAAGCTTGCACAGACTCATACTGTGTTACAGGTAGATTTGTTCTTCCTGATGTTCATTTAAATGTCCTGGGAACATTTGACAAACATGTCACTTTTAGAAGTTGTCCAGGCTCAGTTTTACAAGCAGTGTAGGTGGCCAGGGGAATCATTGCCACACAGTGTGCTGTGTGCAAAAAAGAACCTATATATGCCTTCAAAAGTGTTAAGACATGGGGGGTGGAGGGTGAAATATTTCTTGGCTGACTGTTAAACACAAATTACCTTGGGCTTGGCCTTGAGTAACTAACCTCTGGAGCTGAGAGCGTGTCTGAGGGAGACACAGCTGTGTGGTGGCATAGCTGTGAGCCTCTTCCCTGAGCCTCCACCTCTAGCTGCTGTTTGGGACATGAGACTGAGCTAAAAGCACCTTTCCCATAGGCTGAACACTGCTGGTAGGGCACATTGCCATTAAAGCACCTAAAAACCTATTTATGCCATGCAGAACGCACTAATGAAAGCTTTTAACTATTCTAGTTCCCCTAAATGATGTTAAGAAAGACACAGTCCTGTGTTTTCTATTATCTTTTTTTCCCCCCTGATCCTGCATATTGTCCTGTTTTCTGCTCTTTGTATGCTATTTTTTTCCTCCTCACATTCACTTGCTTTAACACAGTTTGCCTGGTAAGATTCCTCAAACAGGAATGATCATATAAAAAAATATAGTGTGAACACTTACCTTTTATTCTTGGACAAATTGCTCACTGCAAGGGAGAGTGTATCCAGAATTGCTATACATAAAACAATGGCATTTTTATTGTGTTGTGATGAGAACAGTTCACCTTGCTGATGACCTCAGGAAGGCAGGCTGTTTCACACATGCAATTTCAGCTAACTGAGATTTCAAAGATCCCTTTTGAACATATATCACCGAAAGCCTTCTTTCAGCACATTGACTCTTTGTTCTTCTCTTCCATCATGGGGTTTAACATGCTGATGAAAGCCTGCAGAGAACGCAGCAATGCCAATAGATCGGGCTTGGAGAGAAGCAGACTTTGAAGGAATATGAAATGAGTAAAGAGAAACTTGGCTGAAATCCAGCAACACAGAGAAAAGTGGAAAAGGACTAAAATTTTAAGATATCAACAACAAGGTCACAATTAAATTTCAGAACCCCAAACCCCAGCCAAAGCTCAGAGCCAGACTGCAGAATATGTGCTTTGTTCATGCAATCCTATTGATCCCAGGGTGAGCTCCTCTGTGGGATTGCTCAGCCACGGGCTTACAAATTAAATCTAGACTCTCTGTGTGGTGGTTCAGCAGGACCTTGTCGTGCAGAGACTGGTGCAGTGGGTGCCAGCAGCAAGAAGAGAGCTTTAGCCTGGCTCTTGCAGAGCCTACGGAAGACAATTCCCACAAGCAGCACTGCTGGGAAGGGCAGCTCCAGGAGACAAGTGACTGCATCACCCTCAGGAGGGGGACAAACATGAATACAAAACAGAAACATGGAACTTGTGAGAGCTTTTGATGCTCCCAGTCATGGCTGGGGAGCACCTGCGAGTTTGTCCAAACTCTGTTCTGCAATTCATTCCTTACAGTGTAGCTTTGCCCTGTAATTTTTCCAGCTTTGTTCTAAAAGTCCCAGTTGAGAGAAAGATGGGCATTAGGACACTCATCTGTGACCTAGTTTCTCAATTTTGATTTTCCTCCTTCTGTCCAAGAGAGAGATAAACAGGAATCAAATTCACTCACAATGCCAAAGAAATGTACATGAACATTTCCTTCATTTAAATGGGCAAGTGGTCTTGTTGAAGTGTAAGAATAAAATAGATAAAAATTGAGTTTTCCTTTCATTTTTTACATTGGAGACCCATTAGAGGCTCCATTCTTTTTCAGGGTCTGTTACAAAGAAAGAATTTCTAGGCCTTGTTCCCTCCCCACCATCAGAACAAAATTCCTAATATCATTAGAAATCAATTCTGTTCTTACATGTCCAACTTATTAATGAAGGGAAAGCAAGAAAGATATGTTGGGGGTTTTTTATAGTGTTGCTTTATATTGTTGAGACCCTGCTTATAGAGTCTTTGTTCTGTTACATCTTAAGCATTTGTCCTTGAAGGTACTGGTGTATGCAAATACCATTGGAAAAACAGGAGGCACAGGTACTGAAGGCAACCAGCAGATTTTTAAGAACAAGTAAAAGGAGATGAAAACAAGAAAATGACTGAAATGGAAATCTTAAAAGTAAGGAATTTTCAAATCCATATATAATCAGTAAATATAAGAGAAAAAATACTATTATTCTCTTCAAATTTGCAAATTTTAGAACAGCTAAGAGCTCAGTAAAATTTATTAGTTACTTTGTTCTGATGAAAAAATGGATTAATCTTTGGAAGGCAGCAGGGGAAGGAAAGGAGAGTAAGTATGGGACAGTACTGGAGAGAAGTGTGGACAGAGGAGTTCCTACAGAGTGGCAAGGCAGGGTTGAATATATCAATAGGCACACACACATTGGATTCAGGAAACGAGGAAAGAAATCAGTGAACCTTTTAAGTGACATTTAGAAAAGTTCACCATTTCAGCAGCGATTCCTGAGAATTGCAAAGCAGAAAATAAATCTGTTTCTAGAGAATAGACAGTGGTTTCTGCTTTAGATTTATTGCTTTTGAGCAATAAAAGAATTTAGCTTAGAAAACTAATCTAGCAATGGCCCTTCATGCAATTAGACTGAGCGACTGCAGAATGAGGTCTTTGCTCGTGACGTTTCTCGTTCCCCGTAAAGGATCTGTCTTAAATACTCAAGGACCAATTCACCCACTGGGCCCCACTGATGCCAAGTGAAACAGGGCTGTCACCTGTTTGTCACCTCTCTGATGGCAAATTGGTCAAGGTGCTCAGTGTGACCCAGAGGCCTCAGTCAGAAGCCAAGAAGCAAAGAGCTGCTTTGCAAAGAACAGGTCCTGTCAGCTTTGCAGAGGAAATTCAGGAGTCAGGACACAAGTCTTACCTGCGTGTTTCAGGCAGGGGGGTGGTGCCCTGCCTGTGATGCCCTGTGGTCAGACAGGCTGTGGCAGATTCAAGGTGCTGCCAGGTCACACTCTGGAGATGTTCAAGGAAGAGGCATAAGTTAAGCCTCAGCATATTTTATGAGAAATCCCAAAACTGGTGGAGCTTTCAAAGGTGTGGATGTATTCAGGCCAGAAATCATGAAAGTGCTGCAACTGGTTTCTAGCCTTGGCTGCTGGGGCACTCAAAAATTGGGTATTCATTGAGGTGTTTCCTCTAGTCTCAAAATTACAAATGTGTTCCTAGATAGCTAATCCAGCACAGAACCTTCTGCTACCACAGTTTCTTTATAAATATTAATAATTTGCCACCAAGTAGAATCGTTGTGAAGCTAAATAAGCTGCTGTGCTGTGCTCACACATTAATCTTGCTGGACGCTCAGGGGAAAGTGGAGGCAAAATACTTCAGTGAGAGATTAGTCTAGGTTATTCTCAATGGAAGATTAATCCAGAAATAGTCTCTACATTTTCTACTCATTTACCCAGCAGAAAAATTTATTAAATAGTTCCTAAAACTGCAAGAACTGGGAAGTTTTCTTGTGACAGTTGTGCCATATTTAATTCCTTTTCTTTTCTGTTCTATTTCTCTGCTTTACATGATAACTTCACTGAAAAAGGTTGAGTGTTAAAGACTTGGAAGGTGCATATTTTTCAGAAGATTAAAGGAACTTAATTTTTTTAGTTTTATTATTCCCACTTTAAGAAAAGATTATTTTTTTTTGGCTGAATCATTACCTTGATGTGTTTAGAAAAGTAATAGGGAAGGACCTTTTCCAGAAGTTTATAAATTTTGCTGCTTTTTAATAGAGCTACAAAATTATACAGAATGTGACAGGGGTTTTTATAAATGTGGAAATGGATTTTAAACCTGCAGAATATTTGACTTAATGACCAATGAAGAGGCTTAAGGAAATTTCAGTAGAAACCCCAGATTTTTCTTCCCATGCTAAAATTCCCTTGGAGACTCATTTATGTAAACATGTAACTGTGACTTGTGCAAAACTTCAGTCTCAAGACAGTTCCTGGGTTTAATATGTTTTTGTTTCCTTAATGGCAGTTATTAGAAATACTTTTTGCTTTAGATGAGCAATCCACATTACGTTATATATGATTAATAGCAAATACCTAAAAAAGGGAGATGTTAATGCATTCTAGGCTAAAACTGGCATGTGTCAATAAGTAAATTTGGAAAAAAGCAGAGAAATTTCACTGCCTGGGGTCCTAATTGCTGAGAATTGTTTATTGAGCAACAGCAGTTTGATGATTTCCATTGTGTAGTTATTTCAGTTTATAATTGGTGGGGATAATTTTCCATTAAATATCTCCCTAAATCTCTCCATTGATGGAATCATGGTGGAACTTGTCAACAAAGTGGCTCAACTGAAAGCTTATGCAGAGATTTAGAGATGGATATTTGAAGGGATTTAAAAAAAAAGATATTTTTTTCAAATGCTACACTACCTGTATGCTAATTTTTAAGCACATATTGACGTCCTTTTACCCATGATCTACCTCTTCTTCAATGTGTTCCTTATTTCTTACCAGTCAAAAAGCTGTTTAGATGCTCCATGGTAGGAGCTGTTTGAGCACATACTGAAATGTGTGTTTTCCCATGAAACCTGTGTTTTACACAGAAGTAAACAAATGTAGAGTATAAAAAGCCTCCCTCATGCAGTTGGTAACAAAAATCAAAAACTTATTTTCTGTGTTTTTCAGAATATAATCCATGTTAAAATTCACCAGCATGAGTAGATTTTTTTCTCCTTCAACATTAAACTGAATAAAGTGTGACAGCCCCAGCCCACACATTAACAAAAACACAGCTGTAAACACCAATTAACAAGGAACGAGCATCATATCGGTGTTTTGCCTTTTAAATTACTGGGTTATCTTCTGACTTCTAATGGCAGATGCCAATATGATTTTTTACTCAGTTTCTCAAACAAATAAAAAACTTATTAAAATGATGCTAGTATGTTCATTAAATGTCATTAAAATGATCTGGAGACATGTATAGTATAAACATTAACATTAACATAAAACTTTTGTCAATTTTCTTCCCATGAATGAGCACTGGTCAAACATTTTAGTTTCGAACTCTTTGTTCCCTTTTGTACCATTTTGTTATGAATGTTATTTCAGCATTTTAAAGAAGTGAGTAGAATAAAAATTTTAATAACTGGGGATGTAGCTTGGAAACCATAAAGTGATATTAACTGAATTTTTCTGGTATTTCACCAAGACAGGTAAACTTTATGGGCAGAAAATTCCATGACACTTCATCCTTATTCTGGACAGGACCGTTTGAAATAGGGAAGGCTCATGACCAGCGGGTTGTAACCTTCAGACCTATCTTCTGTAATAGCATTTGCCAAATCCCAAAGACTGAAAATGAAATTCTAGTCCGATGTAACTCTTTTGTCTTCCTGCTTATAACAAGATTTGAGTTCCCAGGGGGTTGTTTCAGTATGTCAGGTTAAGCCTCTTTAATCGCCTTATGATCAAACTTCACCCTCCAAAGCAGATAGTTAAGACTGAGTTTATCACAGATAGAACTTTCTTTTTTTCCCTAAAGGTCAAAACTTCATATCCCAGTTTAAGGAGTAAAGAATAAAGTCTGAGCACCTTACATTTGTCCTTACTGGACTTCCTGAGGCTCTCACAGGTGAATTTCCTTGCAGCAGTTGCAACCCACATGTTTATCTTTAATGGCAGGAATATTTTAATTTCTCCTTCTGAAATGATGTCTTAGGGGACTTTTGGTAAGCTTATGATGTTTCCAGCTGTGATGGAGGAGCTGTGTGGCTGACAGGTCACTTCCCTTTGGTAATTGGCACCAGCCAGGTCTTATTTATCTATCCCTGTGAAGTCCTGCCTGATGAAGGATTTCTCTATAGAGTAATTTTTATCTGTGACATTGGAATTTTTTTTGAATAGAAAGCATTATTTGGCAAAGAAATGGGTTTTGTGGGTGGTGCATGACTTCTGCTGGTGAAACAGCAACCTCTCTGCCTAGCATCTCTTGGCACAGGGCTTGACAATATGTTAACACCTAGGTGCTAATATCTAGGTGCTGTTAACACCTAGGGGTGATCACCTGGCAGACAGCAGCAACCTTAACTGATAAATATCACTTTTTTTTTTTT
>WAAG01072808.1:1539-13189 GCA_013390105.1 Tichodroma muraria
GACTTCAGAAACTAAAGAAAAGCTCAAATATTGAGAAAGAACTATGGTTTTAAGACTAAATTATTTGAAGTAGATTGTTTTCATATGTTGTGGCCAAAAGGCAGGGATAAATTAATATTTTCAGAAACTGAGAATCATCTCAATGGACGAGGACTCTGGCAAACCAGTGAAAAAAAATAGTTTACACATTTTTTTTATAGTCCCGAATTTATGTTTAATAGCAATAAATCTTTATCTTCAGGTGCAAACAACTTGTCTCAGCAGTTGAAAACACTTTATAATTCAAGAGTATTTCAGGGATTCTGGAAATATTTCAGAATTAGACTATAATTTATTAGACATTAAAAAAGAAACAACACAAAGCAAGTGACCTATATTACCCATCCACAAAAATAGCATTTGCCTTCCTGGCTCTGTTTTTGTGGTCAGCAATGAAATTAGTCCCATCACTTCAGTGATTCCCCTCCCAAACAACTCTGTGACTCTCATTTTTATGTTTCTGAAGTCCTTTATAGCACCCTCTAAAAGGCAGGGGCTGTTTTGTGTGGCTCTTGTGTGTGGAAAGTTCTGCAGCAGAACTTTCCCAGCTCCCACCTGCAGCTCCAGGGTAGTCTGCCCTAAGGTGCTATAGTAGAACACATGAACATCCCTCAAGTTTTCACCTTCTTCAGCATTGATAATGTGCATTTAAGGAGTGAAAGTACAAAGCTGGACGCTTGGAATCATAGAATCATTTAGGCTGGAAAAGACCCTCAAGGTTAATGATTGGACCCAAGGGTCTAACACTGCCAATCACCACTAAATCCTGTCCCTAAGTGCCATGTCTACACATCCTTTAAGTACCACAATGGATGGTGACTCCAACATTTCCCCGGGCACCCTGTTCCAGTGCTGGACAACCCTTCTGCTGGAGAAATTTAAACATGCAGAAGCCTGCAAAGCAGCTCAAGAGGCATAAAGTACACTGGTCACCTCAGTGAAGTGTCAACATGGAAAACCCAAAAATGACTGTGACAGGGTTGAATTTTAAACTGCTTCAAGACTTATATATGAAAAAAGGACTGGTTGTACGAGACACTGACTTCCCACTCTGAAGTTGCAGGCACGTGGCATTTGTTTAGCCTCCTCCCATCTAACAAGAAACCATCCTCAGAATGTAACACTGCACAACAAACACCCAAACAAGAGAGGGAGGAATTCAAGCCCCTCAACAGACTCCTAAAATAACATTCCATTTAAGCCACTGGCACGAGTGAAGCTTCAGAAGGGTATTTAGACCCTTTACTGCCCTCCCAGTACAGAGGAGGTACTTGTACAGAAAATTTCTTAGATCAGATGTGGCAGAACCACTAATAATCCATTTGGACTCTGGGTGAGCTTAGAAAATGAATTCAAATGAGAGCAGAAGCAAGCCACAGACTGCCAGATTTTTAATATCCTCATATTTTCCAGTAATACTGTAATTGTATTCAATGTTTTACTTTGTTGTGCATTTTATTGTTGAGACTTTAAAATCATTTGGGATCCCTTTGGGATATACAGCACTAAATAAATGTAAGTTGTTATTATCAAATAACAATCACTGGCCATTTAAATTATACAATAGCTACCTGATTATACTTAACCAAGTTAAAGCTCTAATAAAAAATGATGATATATAATTAATTTAAAGATATTTTTTGCCAGCTCAAAGAACCCAAAGTTTTTCACATTAGATATGCACGTGTCCTGCAACATCTGGAGCTTGCTTCTGCAGTACTGAAATCAGGACTTCTGGTGTTGCTTTCAATGGAGACTCTTGGCAGAGAGTTAAATACCTTGACAATTTTATTTTTCTGAAGCAGCAAAACTAATATTTATTTTGTTTCCTACAGTCATTTGAGGGAGTATTCACCTGCACCTGTACTATTGATCCTGCAGTTTCTATAACAGTTATTTTGGCTGTATCATCAGCTATATATGCATTGTAAATCTGAGAAATTATTTCAACTCAACACAGAGATCTCTGAGCTTACACTCAAGCAGTAAACTTGGTGTTTGTCCTGTCAGCTTGGCACAATGCTGAACACAAAAGCAACTAACCTTTCCTCTCTGTGGTCAGAAGTTCTGACCTGCTCCTATGACACATCCACAGGGACTTACCATCCAAAATATTTACCTGTAATCTTGTGCATGAAATAGTCCATGCAGCCATATGAGATATTTTAGGATGCTGCAGATTCTGAAAGTGCTGTTGCCAGGCATACCTCAAACCCCCCAAATCCTGCAATCAGCAATAAGGTACAGTGACATTTTATCAAAAAATTCTTTTAGAAGATTATTTACTTGACTTGGAACTGTTAGAAATCACATATTCAGGCTTTGAATCCAACTGGGGAAGAACTACTTGAGCTGAAAGTCCAGCATGACTCTAGAATTTCAGGTTGAGAGAAGAATCTTATTTTTGTTCTCTCCTAATAAATACCTAGAGACCGGGGGAATGGGGTGTGGGTGGAAACATGTCTTTCCTGGCTGACCTCTGCCTGCTGCCTTGAGAGGCTACCTAGAACAGAGGCTAGGCAGAGTTAAAGGGATAAAGTAGGTATTTATTGAAAGGCCTTCAAAGGATACACCCTGGGCAGTACAAGAGCCCAGCCAAGATGGCCCACAGGTCACGAGTTTTCACACTTGTATAAGTTTTGGTCCATTTCCATATTGGGGTTAATTGTCCACTTCCAGCTCCAGGTGATGTAGTCCCATCCTCCCAGATTCTCTCCTCAATTCACTGCTGTTTGCACTTTTTGGGCCTGAAGCTGCAGCGGTGCCCTCGGCTCTGGGGCTGGGCAGGGATTGTTCTGTCTGACTGAACTGTGAGGAGAGCTTGCTAAAACTTTATATGAAGTTCAGAGTTACACACCAGTACAGTACAGAATCTGGAAAATATGAAAGCTAAAACTTAAGGCATCATGCCAGGTCACTTCCCTTGCTTTGGGTGTCTCCTCTGTGGAATGAGGACAATGGCATTAACCTTGGTGATGAAAAGCACTGTAGATGGGGCTCCATTATATTTCAATGCTAACAGCTCATCTTGGGGACCTTTAAGCATAAAAACCCCATTAATTCCAGAGTCAATGACCTGTGGAGAAGTGATGACTAACCCAACTTTAACTCAACTGGGTTAAGAATGCAGTCAGCCCAGGATCCCTCCAGCAGAGATGGACAGACTGCCTTAAGGGTTGCAAAAACCTAATGGGGGCTGAAAGAGTCTACCTCTAAAGAGGCAGGCTCAGGTGACAGTGTTCAAATTCTAGTGACCTCAGCAAAGTGACTAACATTAGTTAGGATGAACCTGGAGCTGTAACCTTGATTTCAATCAGTTCTGGATTCTTCTGAATGATTAAAAAAAATCTAAGGTTTGGTCTAAATTTCTCTCCTTTTCCTGCTTCCCCTCCAAAATATTTTTTTTTAAAGTGAGAAGTTGGTGAGTTGATTTTTAAGTGAAAAATTTACTAAAAAACACTAGTTTCAAAACAACCCCATAAATTTCTCCCAACGAGAGTATAAATATTTTGCTTTAAAGTAGATTTTTTTTTTAAAAAAAGTGTTTGATTTTCATGTAAAAATTGTTCATTTTCATTTAAACTGAAAATAACTGAAGTGAGGAAAGACTGCATATGCCTGAGAACAGGGCGTAAATTCTTTAAGATCTGGGCTAAGATCACACTGGCTGAAGATTCCCTCTCTCCAGCAATGCAAATAACAATGACATGCCACAGACCCTTCACATACACTTAATGACCTCAGTGGCATTCTGCCAACTCATACCAGCTGAGAATCTGGGACAGAAGCCCCAGCTGAAACCAGGGCTCCCTTGCAGATCCACACACACAAAGCTACAGACAGCCCTCACAGCACGGTTTGTAATTTAAAAGGACAGCAAAACCAAAAGATGAGAAGTAGAGATTATTATTAAAAAGGAGGACAAGCATCTGTTACAAAGGGACGGACCTGAAAAAGGAAAAGCAAGGCATAGATTTCTTGAGTTAAGCTCCCAACTAATAACTTCCTTTCTTAAGGCCTTTTCTTAAAGTCAGGGTAGAAGTAGAAGTTCAATAAATTAATAAAACTCCAGTAGTGTAAAAGCACAGTAATGACATGTCAGCACTCCATATATATTAGCTAACTTTGATTTTAAAGTGTTACCACTGGTGTCTCCTGCTCGCTGGAGCACACTGTCAGTAGTTCCCTGGCTGCACAAGGTGGTGGGTGATGACGCCCATGTCCTGAGCCACCAGGAAACGCTGCCTTTTGTTCGACAGGTCTCCTGCAGTGTTTCAGCAGAGCACGGGGTGCAGTCCATCACTCCAGCCACAACACAGCCTGACACACCAGTCAGCTGGGAGGTGTTGGAGGGCTAAGTCAGGGGTGACATCCTGAGGTGGGAAGTCAGACTTTGGTAGCTGTGGGGAGGAAAGGGGAGCAGGGCGGGGGTGGCACGAGATCCATATTGTGGTTTCACTGGAAGGACACAGCCTGTCACAAGGAATTACCATTAATTTGCACCAGCAGCACAGTTAGATTGAGACCAGCAAGTGATGATGACAAACAGCACTTGCAAGATCACATAATGAGGGGGCAAGGCTGCTTCACTGGAGCCGCTTCACTCAATTAGTGGACAAGGCTTTTAATGCCGCTATGCACAACCAAAGCAATTTCGATTACTTAGAGCTAAGTCTCCATTTAGAATGAGTCAGAAGCTGAAACGTCTTTTTTTTTTTTCCTTTTTCTTTCTTTTAATATAATTTATCTCCAGAGTATTCGAATGGTAATAAGCTATCTGAAGGCTGGACACATTAGCCTCTGTTTGTGGCCAAGTGATGTTGAAATATACTTTTTTTAATAAGTTCAAATAGTACCTATTCTAGCAAATGAAACTGATAAAAAGATAGTAAGTAATCAATACTATGCCAGAACTAAGGGACAAATTTTGCTCTTTTTCACTGTAATTTAACTGAATCTTTGAAAAGGGATTTTGGTAGAACAGCCAGAATTTCACGACAGTACATGAAGAGCAGTAGCATTCTTGGCTTGCATCCCCTTGTGCTGGGTTTACAATTACCAATGTGATTGATTCTGTTAGCCAAAGACCAAAACTGGACTACCTCCTGAGTAAGAGGTAAAACTTTTTTTTCATTCAACATAGATTTTAGTTGATGTTTAGGAAGTGCAATTTAATCCCAAGAAACTCACAAAAACCTGAGCAAAGTCTGCTAATATTAACAATGTTTCTGAGGTTTTTTTGCTACCTTCGGTCCAAATCTGAGTTTCCACTGTTGAAAGGGGAATTGTACAAATAACTTAAGGAAATGTAGATTAAGGAAACTTTTGCTGGGCAAAAGAACATGCTGCCAGCAGTTTAAAAGTAGATCCTGTGAACAAGATGCTACTGTCAAACCCTCCTTACCATTGTACCTTAGGGATTCAAGTATTCACTGAGACCAGAACCTGAACTTAAATTAAATATGATTTAGAACAAGGATCTGTGTATGCACCATACTCTTATATCTGCCCTAACCAGTGGTACATCAAAATCTCCTCATCAATCTTTTCAGTCCAAGTTCTGGATAGGCACTTACATATTCCCCAGCACTAGGAGGGAACCCCAGATAGCTGTTTTCACAGGGAATAGCCTACTGACACACCTACAGAATTACTCTATTTCTCCTTCCATAAACATGTATGCCTGATTGTATGCATAGGTGGACTAAGAATGGCATGCAAGACGAAGATAAATTCCATCCAAGACCTTTCTTTAGTTAAGGAAGGAGGAGGATAAGAACATGAGTACCTATGAGCAGCCTTTATCACTAGACTATACAGTTAATGAGTCTTCCTGGAACTCTCAGGAAATCAGAATACTGTTTCATGTGTATTGAAATGAATCATTTTGATGTTCAGAATTTTATTTTCATCTTTATTTTGGCTGAAATTACTTATCAGATTTGACCCAAATTCCTGAAGAACTTCCACTGCTTAGAAACTGGGTGCATGAATTTCTTTCTGTGGGAAAAATCTTTACCAAATAAGCAACATTTCAGTACTTCATCAGGATTTCTTACAAGTGGGTGGAGGGGACTGGGGGTGCATGCTGCAGTTGAGAGAAAGGGCTTCCTTATCAAAGAATCAAGAGAGATTATTTATCACCCACACTTCTCCCTATATCTGATTCAGTGCAAAGCTGTATTTTTCCACTGGCCTCCCAAGCACCCAGTAGTGCCCAGTTCCTGTGGCAGGGCACCTAAACCAACAGACCAAATGTCTGATGCATTAAGGACACAGAGTGGATACAGGCTTTGCCTAAAGCACAGAACCAGGAACATTTTAAACTGCTTCATTTCTCAGCTCCACTGCAGCTATGTATGTATAATTTATTTAAGATTTGACTCGGCAGGGTAGCTGCATGCAATCAGCATATTGTTTTTGTGAAGGTTCCCCCCTATTGCCCCTTAGACAGATTTTAACTGTCAGTATATTGGCCTTTTAAATTTCTGTTTTCATAATACCATAAGCTATTTGAACATACATTATTATATACTAATCACTGCTTGTCCAATTTTTTTTTTGAGTCTTACAGGCAACAGCAGAGAACAAGAAATGCAATTTAGTTGGAACTTCAAAGCAATGTTTCGCTATCATCCAAACTGGAGGTCTTTTATGCCTCTCTCACTATTTGGTTTTAAAAGTGAAAGGAAACCAGTTGCTTAAATTTGTTCTTTCAAATTTCCACCCAATTCCCATTCTCAAAGGAGGGGCTTTATGATAATAGATAGACTGATCTTGAGATCCATCACAGATAGAGATATATTTACTGTTCTCACATAGTCATAGTATTGCTTACATACATGAATTAAAGATTGTCTAAATCCTGCCTCTGAACACTTCTAAACTTTAAAAAGATAGAGATCTATATTTGAATTTCATATCCATCTCATATCTCTGTAGTGGGATGAACAAAAACACCCAATTCAATCACACCTGAACTCTATAAAAACTGGATCTTTCAAGATTTCCTATCATCATGTGAACTTGTGGACATAACAAACTAGCCCTGAAAAGCTAATACAGAACAGCTCCACTCCACACTCACCCTTATTTCTTTCCAGGAGTGCCTCTGTACAGTTGAGCTTTGCTTTTGAAGTGGATTAAGGTACACTCCATATGGCATTTTTAGTGGTGGAGCAAAGTGCCACAACAGGAACCAGTGCAGAAAAATATTCAATGCATAGCCAAGCTTGTCCATTAATAGCCTAATACAAGGCAAGCCAGAATAATATCCTCAGTTCCAGTAAGATGCTGGGTGCTCCATGGAGTGGAGGAATTCAGTGGTGAAAGTGAAAAATTCAGTGGTTCACAGGTGCAAAAGGCCGTATTCCTGTAGATGTTATGAACAGTTACTTTATAAATTTAAATCCCCAAATTGGCCAGATTCCATATTTTTAAACTCAAATCCCTGTGCTATACATGCAGTGGAAACAGCATCTTAGTCAGGACAAGCAGGAAAGGCATAATGGACTTCCACTTTTCATATAATGGCTCTCCAGCCGTTAATAGCAGCCCTAGTCCCTCCTTCTCCTTCATGCTCTCATCCCTTCCTTCCTTCTTTTTGACCAAACAGTCCAGTCTGGACACAAGATAGCTCTTATGAAAATCCATTTACTTCTGTGAAAAGAAAAAGAAAATAAACTCTTCCAAACAAAATTTTAAAAAGGAAATCAACAAAACCTTAGAGATTCAACTAAGAAACTTTCAATAAAGCAAAACTATTTTAAACTTTCACACAATAGGAAAAGTTCATCCACGTGGAACAATTGGGAGTGGAGCAGAGAACAAGAAACTGAAAAGGTTAAGGTTTTCCTGGATGAAAATCGTGACTCAAACACACACTCAGGGGGACAGTTATACATATGTTTTTGAACAAAACCTCTAACCTGGCATGATTAATTTTGGCCTTAGTTTTGTCAAAATATTGAAGTCCATATGGCACAAAGCAAATAATTTTACATTTTTATTTTAAACCCCTGTGTTTTTCTTGTCTACTCCCCTCTCTTCCACCACACACACTGGCAGCCGCTACCAATACGCCAAATGCCAAATCAACCCTGCAAGCTGGCTGGCACAAGCGCTCTACAATACTGGCACACGCTTCCCTTTGCAGGGGGATTCTCTCTGAAACCCTGTGGCACATCCAAGCATCCCTGCTTAGCAGCTGAGGACCCTGTCTATCCCAGTCACATCAGCAACAGGGTGCCTTAACTGCGAACGCGCTGCCCATTTCATTACACTTAAATCAAACAAAACAGCTTCACTTCGCCTCAGTGCACCCATTCCCCCTCCCACCCCAAAGAATCAGTCAGTGCACTACAGGATCTTTGTCCAGCAACAGAGAGGTATTGCTGCTGCGAAAACACAGGATGCAAATCACTGAGATGTAAGAACAATTAAAAAAAGACATCATTCAGGCAGGCTGAGCAAACTCCTGCAACTACAGCTGGCTCCACAGAACACTGGGGCTTAACTGGAGCAAAAGGATGCCACTCCTTTACCTCTTGTCCATGAAACCTTCAGTGAGCTAAAGAAAAAACAGGAACACCGAAGGCTTTGCTGACCCTGTCAGGATTCAAACTAGTATTTGAGGCTCAAATACTAAATCATTCCCTTTGATGACCTCCCTGTGTTTTCCCTGTTTTTTCTCTATATTAGAGCATGTTTCTTTAATATATG
Source organism: Tichodroma muraria (assembly GCA_013390105.1). Taxonomy (NCBI): domain Eukaryota; kingdom Metazoa; phylum Chordata; class Aves; order Passeriformes; family Sittidae; genus Tichodroma; species Tichodroma muraria. The sequence continues at coordinate 10,300 of WAAG01072808.1, forward strand.
GCATTATATATGTGTGTGTGTGTGTGTATATACACATATATATATACATTTATATTTTAAAATATGCACATATTTTAAAATATTTACATTTTATATTACATATACATTTTAAAATATTTTAGTTGATGTTTATTTAGAATATAAGAGAGTAGATTCCTTAAATAAGCAGACAATTAATACTCATGCAGACAATTAATACTCTTTTTAGACGAAGACCAAGACTGGGAAATGGAAAGTCTAGCACGCTGTACTGAACCAAAGGTGCTCGTACCTTCTACATCATTTTCTACACCTGTACACTAAGTTCATGGCCAGACATGAATCCCACCTCCCAGTGTGATCAGTGACCTCTGCAGCTACAAGAGCTGTGTTCAGGATCTTCCAGACAGCCCTGATGACAAGATCAAAATAATACTTCTTTTTCACTCACAGCAGACAACAGTGAATCCTTCACCTGTGAGAGCCTGTTTTGAGGAAGGTCTGCAGCATTTCTGACAAAGATCCATTTCTGGGACTGCACAGTGATGCAGCCCACAGGCTGGAGGAGACTCTGGGGAAATGCTGTGCACACAGTTGCTCAGAGACTTCACATCAGCACAACATCTGCCACCTGAGAAAAACCCCACATGCTGCTGCTCCCTGGAGAGGTGCCAAGGAGCCAGAGGACCGGGCGAGGGCACCAGCAGTGGCCCATCACGCTGAGGACACAGCCTGCCAAGCGTGGCACTAACTGCAGATCCCAAAGTGCTTTAGTCTCCCTCTTAGGGTAACTCCACCTTGCTGCAGCCCTGCTGGAAGCTGACCAAGGAACAGGTAAGGAACTGGTCATGATTTGGTTACTGCCTGCCACAGCATCGTGGTCAGTAGAGATCGCTCGACTGCAACAAAGCTGAAAACTTTCCTCTGTAAAGCTTCATGGAGAAGGGAAGCTTTGGTCTCTTGCAGCCACACCACACAACCACAAGACACTGTCTCCGCCTTTCCACATCAAGTTTCTGTTGGAGCAGCAACTCCACCTAACAAATGTAACTTTAACAACAGTAAAACAACCTAATAGCTTTGCATGCCAGGGGGCTAATGTGGTGAGCCATTTAACGCTGCACTAAATAGCCCTGGTTTGGTTCTCATTGCCAAGTGCTGAACTGAGAATTGCAACTGCAGGAGCAGTCCCTAATTCGTTTGTTAAAGGGGGTCATTGCTCATAGGGTGGGGAAGAGGAAAGAAGGGGGGAAATACCAGACAACTCTAAACATTCAAAGTCGACAGAAGGTTGCACTCCTGAGAGAGGCAGCACTTAGTTGAAAGCCTGACAAAGCTCTGCAGCTGGGAGGCCTGTGGTGGTTTTACTCGACACTAAAAAACTTGCCATAAGATACTTGTAACCTGTATAATAGGCTTGGTGGAAATGGGGAAGCTGGGAATGAAAGCAAGGTGAAAACATCTTGCTAATAACACTGCGGTTTCGTTTCAACTGGCCCTCAAAACCATACACCATGCAGGCTGCCAGCACAGCAAAGTAGCAGCAACACAAATAAACTACTTTTCTATCTACTCTTCTTGAAAAAAACAAAACTCCCTAACAGATCTGATTGCAAGGGACATCCCTTAAAAACTTAAAATGATACAACAAAACAAGCCCAAATTTACAGGGCACCTCTGAAAAGGGAGAGCTTTATTCCTGGATGTTAGAACCCTAAAACAACCATTTTCTCTAATTTCTGCCATCACTCAGATTGGCCTTGAATTACCTCCTGATAGGCCTCCCATGTGCTTGCAGATGAGAGAGTGTAATGGGGATCTGTTAATTAACTAGAAGCAAAGTTGCACGGTGGGGATCAAACACTAGATGCGTCCTAAAACTCCCACAGAGAAGATGAAATGCAGCGCAAACTTTAAAGACTTCCCGTCATTAGCCAAGACCTTGGCTGCTCCTGGCCCAGACCCCTCCTGTTTCAGAGAACAATGAGGACAATGATGGCAGAAATGAAATAGTGCAGCAAGGAACAAAGGAATTAGCTATTTACCCACAGAGAGAGAAAGGAAAAAGGGGCAGGAGGGAAGGGGGAAGGGGGAAGGGGGAAGGGAACTTGCTTTTTCCTAGGGTTTCTGTCTACTTTTAATTAATTTACGGCTGCCAGGGACTTGCACACAGAGCACGCCCAGGAGCATTGTGTTAGAGCTCAGTGTTAATACATGTACCATCTACTGTTTACTCCCAGGCAGGAAGGAGAAGGAGCTGGGGCAGAGGGGCAGTGGGGAAGGAGGAGAGGAGATCTTCCCTCTTCAAAGCTGCTTGAAAGAGACAGGCAGAGATGAGCAAAAGGTTGTGTTGATATCCAACTTCTCTGAACCTGCTTCCATGCAGGCTGTTACTCTTTAAAAGAGCTCCAGGTAGGGCAGATTACCGTGGGCAGGACTTGCACTGGACACTGAAATGCAAAAGGAGGGCACTAGGACAAGGACGTGTAGGTGAGTTGACAGCAAGCACTGTGAAGCCAAAGAGACAGGTTTAATGGGTTTCCTCCAGTGCCCTTAGATCAAGGGAGACCTGGGGGTGGAGACACACAGCCCAGCATTGCTCTGAGGAGACACCCAGCCTCAATTCCCTGTGCTTCCAAAGGACTCAGTGCACCACAGGGCACCAAACCAGCAGCCAGCTTATTCAGCAGATAAATACTGCCCCCAGCTTCAATGAACTGAAAGTCCAGCTACGGCTAAACTGTGCCTGTCCCTCAGACAAGGACATGGCACCAGACTGAGACCTTACCATACAGGCACCTGGATGCAAGACTGGATGCAACACCCAAGCTGGCACCGTAAGCCCATGTTTGAGTGGCTCACTTGAGCACCAAATGATAATTTCCTTCATCTTACCTTGCATCTAACCCCC
>WAAG01072809.1:0-48933 GCA_013390105.1 Tichodroma muraria
TAAAAAAAAAAAAAAATGAATCTACACCAGCGTTCAGCCCCCGTGCCAGCCTTTTCCAGGGACACTCCCGGCGCCATTTCCCCGGAGTCTGTGCCAGGTGCGGCGGGCGCCGGTACCGGGAGCAGAGCCGGGCCCAGGGCCGGGGGTCGCGGCTCGGCCCCGCCGCAGGCCCGGGCACCGCCAGGGNGGCCGTTCCCCCGCCGTCCCCCGCCGTCCCCCGCCGCTCCCGCGGCCCGGCCGCCGCCATGGACTTTTCCCGGTTCCTGTCGGACGAGTTCGAGGTGAAGGGCTGGGTGAACGCGGCGTTCCGCGCCGTGCAGCAGGAGGCCCCGGGCAAGGTGGACGCGCACGCCGCCACGCTGGTGATGAAGCTGCAGCTCTTCATCCAGGAGGTCAACAACGCCGTGGAAGGTGCGGGGATGGGCCGGCCGCATCGGGCCGGGCTTTCGGCCCCGGTTCTGCTCGGCCCGTGTGCTCCTGGCAGCCGTGTGTCCCCGCACCTGCATCTTCCAGGACGCCCCAGGCGGACCTGGGCAGGGCGTCCAAGGCCACGCTGGCCACCCCGGCCTGGCCAGCCTTGCCCGAGACAGAGGGATCCGCGCACCGATCGCGGCTCTCTGGGAAACAGCAGCTCCTGCCAGCGCTGGGTTAGGTGGGATAAGAGGGTAAATTTCTTCTCCAAAAGGGTTGCCCAGCCCTGGCACAGGCTGCCCAGGGCAGTGTTGCAGTCCCTGGGAGGATTGAAAAGCTGTGTGGATTCGGCACTTGGGGACATGAGTTCGTGGTGGCCTTGGCAGTGCTGGGGGAGCAGGACTGGACTGTTGGGTACAATTGGACTTGATGGTCTCAGAGGGCTTTTTTAAACCTAGATGGTCCCATAATAAAATACGTATTTAAAGATACATCTGAAGGATTGTTGTTTGATGCTTTGCTTTGCTGTCTAGTGTTGGGTTTTTTTCAATTGCTAAAGATTAGATAAGATTATTGAAAGACCACCTATTTCTGCAAGGGCTCTCACCCCCCTCACTGACGGCTCTGTGTTCCTGCAGAAACAAGCCATCAGGCTCTCCAGAACATGCCCAGAGTCCTCCGGGAAGTGGAAGTCTTGAAACAGGAGGCAACATTCCTGAAGGAGCAGATGATCCTTGTTAAAGAAGATATAAAGAAGTTTGAAGAAGACACAGCTCAATCCATGCAGGTCAGTTCTTAGTGTTTATCTGCAACTTGTGAAATTCTAAAGGTTCCAGAATTAATATGCAATAATCTTGTGAAATTAAGATAGACAAAACCACTTATTTTAACCTGAATAGTGGAAAGGTGGGTGTGACACAGACCTGTGCAGTCTGCATGTCCTGAGGAACATCTGCTCAGGTGTCATTTCAGAGCTGCTGGTACCTGACTGGGGACACTGGTTTCTGCCTGGGGTGCAGAGCATATTCAGGAAAAGTGGATACTAAAAGAACAAGACCAGAATTCAAACTAACCTAGGCTAACCTTCTGTTATTTGACTTTGAAAGATGATTTTATATCTCTAGCTCCTTCAAACCATTTCATCTTCTTGTAATAATATAATCTTTTCACAGCTTTTTGTTTTTAAAATTCAAGCAGAAAATAACTCCCAGGTATCTGTGACGGTCATTTTTTGTTTCAGTGGAGGACATAATGTTGTGTTTATTCCTTCAGGTCCTGGTAGAGATTGACCGAGTGAAGTCCAGGATGCAGCTGGCTGCCGAGTCACTTCAGGAAGCAGATAAATGGAGCACACTAAGTGCAGATATTGAAGAGACTCTTAAAACGCAGGTAAGTACTGAATGATTTGGTCTTTGTGCCTCCAGCTTTTCAGGGAACTGTGTTTAAAAGTCAGATTTTGAAGCGGCTGTGGAAGATGTCCTGGTGCTGATGCTGTCTGAGGTCACCCTTGGTGATGGGCTTTCTTTCCCTGCTGGCAGGACGTGTCCCTGATTTCAGCCAAGCTGACGAGCATGCAGAGCAGCCTGGCCATGCTGGTGGACACACCAGATTACTCAGAGAAGTGTGTGCACCTGGAGGCGCTGAAGAACCGCCTGGAGGCCATGGCCAGCCCTCAGATTGTTGCTGCTTTTAACTCCCAGTCTGTAGGTCAGTAGCTCCTGGTGTCATTTACTGTCAGCACAGAGTTTATCGTCTTTAAAGCACTGTTTGGGTGGAGAGTTGATGTCCTGAAGGCTCCTGGCACTGGGTCCTGAGCTTCTCCTGGTGGAGCAGATGCCCTGGAATGTTTTGGGCTCTGCAGCTGCCTGCAGGCCGGTGCTGCTTTGATTTTCCTACGGTTTGGGGTACCTGTGGCCACTGCAGGGAACAAGGAGATTACAGGATTTTATGGGCCATGTGGATGTGTGAGATGCAGGTGCTGCTCAAATAAGCAGAAGGACCCTGGTTTTCTGTTATCATGGTGTTGTTGGTGTAATCAGGAGGGAAATTTGTTTGGAAGCATTGTGACTTCCTACTACTTTGTAAAAGCAGCTTTATAAATTCTCATTAGAAGATTGGTCTTTTTGGATAGTTCTGTGTGCTGTTCCTTCCCTGTGCTGCTGTCAGTGCTTCTGAAAAGTAGTTGTTCTTGTTGTTGACACTCATTTTTGTGCACCTCGAGATCCTGGATGGATCTGGGGCTATGGGGTACCAACCAAGCTTTTGAGGAACCCGTGTTTCTAAGCTCTGTGCAGGAGCAGCTGTGCCATGAGTCAGTCTGAGGCACAGGGATCATTTTGAGGACAGGTGAAAGCAAAGTTGAGACCTTTGTTAAGGGTGCTTTAGGTTTGTAAGTGCTGGCTTGTTTCTAGAAACTGATTATTTCCTTCTAGGAAAAACTCTGGCTTTATCTGGCTTTAGTAGTGGATGTGTTAGTACTATGTGCTGGTTGGGGAGTTGAATTCATTCCTTGTGTCTGCTGATCAGGTTTGAGGGTGGGTTTCAGGCCGTTCTGCTCCTGTTTGAGAAGGTAAGCAAACGAGATGAAGTTGTCTCTTTCTGTGTAGACCATTGTGCCTGCTCCCTTAGAAGAGGATTTCTTGCTCAGACTGATGTCTCAACCTCAGCTTTGAGGCTGATCCTGATGCCTGTTATTTTGTTTTGTTTAGATCAGGCAAAAATGTTTGTTAAAGTCTTCGCTGAAATTGATCGGATGCCCCAGCTTCTTGCTTATTATTACAAGTGTCACAAGGTAAGTGTTTTGGTAACATTTTAACATTGAGGAATGAAAGTCGGAATTCTTACTGGGCTCTGACTGCAGAGGGAGCTGCTGCCCCACGGATCTCAGCTGTGCTGTGGTGGGGGGTGGCTCCTGTTCCTCTGCATTTCCTTCTTCCACTTCTCTTGCTGGCTCTGACCAGCTTTGGTTACTCCCCGTGTGCAGGAGTAATTCTCCGTTCGGGTCCTCGTGTCCCTTCCTGCAGCAGACACAGGATATGTGTGTTCTGCTTCATTTCTCTGTGCCTCATGGTTTTGCTTTGCTTTCTGTGGATGTGGCTGTGTCAGCAGTAACTTTATTACTGCAGCTTGCCAGCTGCTGAGTTCTGTAAACTCTTTTCAGGTAAGATTAAAAGTTGGAATTCCAGACAGTTCTGTAGCCATAACCTGAGCTTCAAATTTCTCACATGACTGTGACTTTTGAGGATTAAGTTCAAGGCTGGGGCTTGCCAAGTATTTCAACTATTATGTGGGGGTATCAGTTGCAATCTCATTTTATGAGTAAAATACCAATGTTAATTAAATCTTTGAATCACTAAGAAGCCTCAAGCCTCATGCTGAAAGTCTTTTCCTTCTCTGGTGCTGAGTTATATGTTATGCTGAAAGGCAGAGAGGGGAGCGAGGGTGAGCCTCGTGTTTTGGCAGAAGTGCTGTGCGTGGGGAGTGCTGGGCTTGGCATAACAAAAGCAAGACCTGTGGCCTGTCAGTTTCCTTCTCAGCTGGTTCTGTTCCCCATCAGGTGCAGCTGGTGGCCGTGTGGCAGGAGCTTTGCCAGAGTGACTTGAGCTTGAACCGCCAGCTGAGCGAGCTGTACGACACCCTGCTGGGGACCTGGCACGCCCAGCTCCAGTGGGCAGCACAGGTGCAGTGACAGGTTCATGCTGCTGCAGGGCTGGGAGAGGACAGCACTGGGCACCCTCTGAGTTCTCACAGGGCTCTGAAGAGCTCATGGCTGCTCGCCCTGACTTACGCTCTGGGCCTGACTGGTGCAGGATGGGATTTGCAACCCACTTACTGTTCCTTGTCCAGCCCTTGCGGACAGGGTTTGAGCTCTGGTGTTCCACCAGCAGCAAGGTTGCTGTGTTATTGACATTAAAGCTGCTCTATCACTTTCATCTGTATCTTAAGTTAAAACTAATTTGTCGGTGTGGTAAATGTGTTCTGTTGCAAGACATTTGAAATGCCTGAATTGCTTTATCACTTGGCCTGGAGGAAGCCCTCCAGGTCACACTGGACTGATGCATGTTGCTCTGTGTAAGATATCTGAGGGCTTCTGCTGTCACCCCTTGGAGTCTGTGTGCTTGTTTTCCCTGCCAAGAATAATGTAGGATCAAAAAAAAGTTTTTGTCCTTTGGTGAAATGAAGAAATAAGTTCATATTGTTGAAGTTTTTCATCCATGAAGGGTAAGAGATTCTTATCTTCGTGTCACAAAGCCAGTGTCAGTGCAAGGCCTGTGCTGCAGAGGAGCTCAGTGTTTCCTTGAAATGTATTTTTTCTGCCTAATGATTCGATGTGACTTACAGGTCAGATGTCAGGTTACATTTTAGCAGATATTCTTTGAACTGGGGATTGTGAGTGGGGCACAGCTCCTGTCACTCAATCTCTCCTGTGTTGCTTCTCCTTTGTGAAAAACTCTTGGACGTTCTTGATGGTAAACCCAGCTTTCAAAGCAAATGGGCAAAATAGCTGATGAAAAAGTCACAATGAAGGCTGTAGAAAGTTTTATGCTAGTGGAGTGGCTGATTCTCAAATGATTACAGGCTTTCTAGCCTTTCCACTACTGACTTCTGCCTATCTGACCAGTAATTTGGCTTATGATATAGTTTTATTTCTTCATATTTTACTGATTCATAGTGTTTCCCAACACATCTGTGTAAACTGAGTGCTCTGTTTCAAATGCCCTCTTCTGCTAGGTGTTTTTTGAATCACTGTAGTGCCTGTGTTATTCTGAATTTGACCTGTGCCTATCTTCTAGTTTCTTGGTGGCTGTACTCAAAGCACAAGAGTAAATACGAACTGCCCTAGACTCACAGTCAGGCTGTGTTCTAGTCAGCGTGGCTCCTGCAGCCTTAGCTGACCACTTCTGAGCTTTTCACCCCTTGTGAGGTGTTTCAGGTTTGGAAGCTGCCTGCTGCTCTCTGCTGCTGTGTGTTCCTCTCAGGTCATGTGCTTTTGCCAGTAGCTGTTCTGCTGCCGCAGGTTTTCAAGAACCCCCATGATATCGTGACTGTGCTGTTGATTCAAACCCTGGGAGCTCTGGTGCCTTCCATCCCTGTGTGTCTCAGCACTGCCATGGAGAGGACAGGCCAGGACACCAAGCTGACCCAGCTGCTGGAGCTCCACGATGCCACTGTCCACTTCGCCAAGGGGCTGGAGGTAGCCATGCTGCCAAACCTGAGTAAGGCTCTGGCACTGAATTTTGCCATTCTTTGCTGTCCCCTTTGTAAAGTCCCCATTCTGGGATTTTGTTTAGTTTTAGGTGGAGGGAGGGATTATCTCTTCTAAGCAATGCCCCGTTCCGTGGCACTTGCACCTTTTGTGTTTGTGTGTGCATCTCACACCGGAGCTGTTGACACAACACAGAGTTTCCTGAAGCAGCCCTGTCCTGAGCATGCTGGCTCTGCAGGGTAAATAGCATTTAGCACTTCTCCTTTTACGAGCTTTACTGTTTCTTCTGTCTCCCAGACGAGGAAATGTCTCCAGGGAGGCAGTGAGACCCATTGTGAGAGATCACAAAGCAGAAAAGTTGAGGAGTTTCCTGGAATTGTCACACCTCACTAAACAAGAGAAAACCTGCTTGAAGGCTGCATCTATTGGATGCTTGTATTTGATTTTGTAGTTTTTCTGTTGCTGCTGGCTTAGGGTTTAATCAGGTGACAATACCCAGTGTTTTTTCTGAACTGTTGGTAGTTTTTTCCCAGCAGCATCCTCAGTGTTTGTTTCCAAATCTGCCTTGTGCTTTCCCCTCCCTGGGACGTTTGTCATTTTGGTTGTGATTGCTGAGTAAATCCTGCAAACCACACAGCAGTGAGGTGCTGTGTTTGCACAAGTTTACGCCTGACTGGAGCTGCTGGCTATTTATAGCCCCTTATGAATTTGGTGAGGCCGCTTCAAAGGCTGGCTATGGGAAAATCCAAAATTAAAGCTAATGGAGCATTCCTGATGCTGTGCTTCCTGTGTTTGGTTCCTCATAACATTGTCTTGAGCTGTTTAAACCCAGATTCTTTCTTGATCCTGTAAATTATGATTGCTGGGCAATGTCAGGGAGTGTGACTGTGTCTGTTGTCTGTCTGGTTGCATACACATCAGTCATTTTCTAGCTTAATTTGTGGTCCATTATAGAAATTATTAAAAAGGACTTGGAACAATAATGCCAGATTCTAGGTGATGGAATAGGAAGACCAGTGTTGAACTGTGAACTGAGTATGTTTAAAAAAAAAAAAACCCAAAGCCTTTATTTCCATCTCTTTTAGTGTGGGGTAAGATGTTTGAGGAAAGAAATATCTCAAGAATGGAAAGGCCAGGTGACTCAGCTGAGGAGAGTCAAACCAGTTCCTGCATGTGTATGTGAGGGGAGGGCTCAGCTGTGATTCACAGGATAATTCAGTTTGGAAGGGGCTTGGAAGATGATCTGGTCCAGTCTCCTGCTCCGAGCAGGATCTGCTGTGAGGTCAGACCATGGTGCTTGGGATACTGTTCAGTCTGGTCTCAAAAATGTCCAAGCGCGGAGACAGTGCCTGCTTTGGGCAGACTGCTCCATTGCTTTCCTGTGCTCAGGGTGTGAAAGTCTTTTCTGGTATCCAGGATTCAAAGTAATTTTGGTTTGCTGCAGGTTTGAGTTTGGCAGAGCTTTGTGAGAACAGCTGGTGTCCAGTTCTGATTTGAGCAATAATCACTCAGCCCTGCTTTGTGTTTGGGTTGGCAGCTCCCTGCTCAGGCATGGCACTGAGAGGCTGAGTTTGTGCTTCACGTTCGGCTCTGGTTGATGAACACTGGCACAGCAGTGCTGAGTGAATTGAATTAGTGTCAATTATTTTAAGTGTGAACTAGGCTTTCTGATAAATGAGGATTGCCCCTGTTTGATGCCGTGGGAGTAATGTGTTTCACTTCTCAGATGGTTTCAATTCTTCTGCTGTAGGTTGGAATGTTTGACAGATTTTTGTCACCCAGGCTGTTTTTGGTCAGTGAGTGTTAATTTTCTTGAGGCACTTGTTGAGGTAGAACATCTTGGTTTTAGGAAGCAGGTAGAGATAATAATCTTGTTTCTAAAAAAATAAAAAACCCAATCTGTGTAGTTGAGATTGAAGCTGTTGGGCAGCATTCCAAGCCAGTGCAGGCAGCATGCTCTAGTGGAAGAGCTGCATGTAGCTTGAAATTGGGCTTTTAGTAGCATATTCATATCTTTGTAGACTAAACATCTGATTCTTTGTAGAGGAGCAGAACCTGGTGAAAGTGATGGAGCTGGTGGAAGTGGTGTATGCTCCATACAAGCCCTATCAACTTGAGTATGGAGACCTGGAAGAAGAGAATCTCCTCATCCAGATCAGTGCAGTGCCCTTGGTAATGTATCAGTCTTTGCTTAGCTGTCCTGGGAGAGGCTGAAGCTTCCACTAAACACAGGGGCCTTTTTGCCCCTCTCCTTTTTGTTTATATTTCCTTTTATTTATATTCTATTTATAGAACCAAGAAGATTCTGCTGTTGGCAGAACTGTTTTTCCTTGAGGACCTGGTGAACACAGGGTTTGGCAGCCTGGCTGTTGTTACAGTCCATAGGCAGGAGGGTGGAAGCACCAGCATGGTTCTGCCTTAGGAGCTTGACAAGAATGGAGGACACCAGAGAACACTGTGTTACACAAAGCGTGTTTTCTCTATTGCCTGGAAGAAGAGTCGGGCTCAGCTTTGTTGTTTCTGTTGTTATTTAGGAGCATTGGGAAGTGATCGATTGTGTCCAGGAGCTGAACCACTCCGTCAACAAACTCTTCACTCTGGCGGCCGGAGCCATCGACAACTGCGTCAAGCTCACGGATGGCCTGGGGGCGTGTGGGCTGCTGAAGGCCCTGAAGGCCCTGTTCTCAAAGTAAGGTGCCTTTCGGTACTGCTCCGTTTATCCTGAGCGAGTAGTGAGCGTGCAGTCTGTGCCCAAGGACTTTGTAGTTTATGGAAAGCGGCTGAGAGCAGAAAGTGAAATACTGTGTACCATCTCACTGTACCATGAACCATCAATATCCCTCTTGCTGCTGCATTCAAGCACACCTATTCTCTAGAAGAAAAATGAAAGATTTTATGGCTAAATCAAAGGTTTGCCAGCTCAGCTGTTTTCTGTTCTGGTTGGGCAGAGTTTTCCTTTTTAATAAATACTTTTGAAGGAGAAAATGTTTTCCAAAACAAAATAAGGAAAATTAAGCTGATGAAAGTAGATCTCAGTGGGGAAATAAGTCTGGAGGTTGAACTTGATCATCTTGGAGGTCTTTTCCAACCTTACTGGTTCTGTGAATGCACAGTCGCTGGGACGAGTGACCTCACATTCAGGATCTGCCTGTAAGTGTGAGATACCCCAGGAGTGAGGTTTACTCTTAGTTCTTGTCTTTAACTATCACTGTCCTCTCCTATGCTGATTTACTCCCTATTTCTTCATGATACTGAAAGAGCTGCTCACAAGGTATGAATCAGATATTGCTGCCCTGTGGGAAGGGGGAAGAGGAAAGCACAAGTCTCTGATCTCACCTCTTTATAGGCAATTACAGAGCAATGTACCTGCCTCCAGCTTATAGGCATTATTAAAAAGAAAATGGGGGTGTATAAAAAACAGAATGTTCTTCTTTTTATCCATGTTCTCATCTGGGGAGTAGCTGAGAAAACAAATTCATGAGATTGTTGTCACCATGTTCCTGGAGTAAGGGCCAAATGATGTTGGAGCAGCAGGAGCCATATAAACTTTTCCTGGTCTTTCCTAGGAGATGGTCAACGTAGTGGTAACTAAAATGTCTTACTCCTTCCTTCTCACGGGCAGGGAGAGCTCCTGGTAATCCACAGGCAGCAAACTGAGGCAGCCACACAGCATCTTTCACACTCCTTGTCTTCTGATCCAGGCTTGGTGGGCTGTGGCTGATAAGTTCTTCACATCCACCTGTTTGGAGTGGAACCAGAGTGTCTCTTCTGTCCTCTTGTAGTATTTTTGGTTCTTGTTTGGCCCTCGCAGAGGACTGACTGAGTAAATCGCAGGGCATGTCTTTGTGCTGCTCTGCAGCCTCTTATGCTGGTGCTTCTCTCTGCTCCTTTTCTCACTGCAGGTATACATCTGACTTCACAAACACACTGCAGTCTATACGAAAGAAATGTAAACTGGATGATGTCCTGGCAGATTCCCTGTTCCAGGAGGACTGGACTGCATTCCAAAACTCTGTCCGGTGAAGAGTTTGGGGTTTTTTTTTGTCTGGCTCAGAGCTGATTTTGGTATCAAAGCTGAAAGGGAACTCTTTGGGGTCAGTTTACACAAGTTCTTAGTGCAGAACACGGTGCTGAGCTCGCTGTGCTGCTGGGAGCACCAGTGTCAGTCATGGGTTTCAGGTTGCTCCTGGCATGGGGAGGGCTCTGGGGCTCCCCACTCTGTCTGGAGCAAGGCTGCATCTCATATCACTTGTAATATTAGCAGCTTTTAGAATTTTCCCAGTGACACTGAGCTGGCCTTCCCCATCATGGCAAGAAGTAACATGTGGATGAGGCTGTTGGGCAAAAAACAATCAGTGTTATCAAATGGATGCAGAGTTAATCACCAAATTGACTCTTGACAGATGTTTGGGCTGTGGTTTGGTTATGGCATTTCATAATTACTTGACAGAGGTCTGAGATGGGTTCTCTGAGGGGGGTCTGGCATTATCTGCCTCAAATCTCACAGTGTGTTTTTGTCTTGTTCTTTCCCAGGATAATTTCCATTTGTGGTGAGCTCCTTCATCAGTGTGGCGACTTTGAGCAGCAGCTGGCCAACAGGTGAGCACTGGTGACCTTAATTCACAAGCTGTCAATGTAGGAACCAAGCTGAAAGAAAACAACCCCCAAGGTGCTTTGGTTACATAGACCATGGAGGGAATGCCACCACTGATTCCCCTTCCCCATGCTTTGACATGTCAGAGATGGGGCTTAGACTGTTCTGCCCAGTCATGTTCCCTAAGACAGTCCCAAGAATCCTTTTCCTTGGATACCTGGCTGCCCACCAATGGGCTGCCAGATGGGGGTCAGGAAGGAATTTTCCACCAGATCAAATTGGCAAGATCCTCACCCTTGTGACACGGGGCATGAATCACGTGCTGAAGTGAGTGTAGGTGTGCCTTACCTGATGGGTTCCCTGTAACCTGAGGAGTGTAGGCACAGGCAGCACGTGGATCTTGCTACTCCTTCTTGTAAGCAGTGCACTGCTCAGCCTGGGGTTCCTGGAAATGCTCGGTGTGACTCGAGAAGAGCCCAGCCTGCAGTGCTCAGTGGGGCCCCACTGGCCCCATGTCCCCAGAGCACAAACCCCTCTGTCCTCTCAGCACTTATGCAGCTGGTGAGTTGCACAGTGGATGAGAGGATTGGCTGCAAGTGGAGTCTCCTTCAGTGAATGCTCTCCCTTAAAGTCACTCCAGGGTGGTGCTGGTCCTTGGGCCAGCATGAGGGCAGGACTGCCGAGTCCAGAGGGTTCTGCTGGTGACTTTTGTGTACTTATTTTCAGGATTTTGTCAACTGCTGGGAAGTATCTCTCAGACTCCTACAGCCCTTGCAGTTTTTCTGGCTTTCAGGACACCAATTGTGCAGAAAAGAAGAGCTCCATAAAAAATCCCTGGCAGGAATACAATTACCTCATGAAGGAGAATCCATCCGAGTATGCCAGCCTTATGGAAACACTTTACACTCTGAAGGTAGCCCTGGTGCCTGGAGAGCCTGCCTCTATTACAGTGTGCTCCTGGGCCCATATTGTGTAGATGACACCTGCATTCCCCCTCCAGTCTAATGACTTCATGCTGGGCTGCAGCCTTTCCATGGGCTGTGTTCTACAGAGACACTGATGCACTGAGAGATGAAATGTCCAAACCCAGGAAGTCTGGACTCATTCCATCTCTCCCCAGATCCTGGCTCTGTTTTGTGAACATGCCCTTGCCAGCTCAGGTGAGGGAGATTTTCTCGCAGTGAGCGTTGGGAAGGTTGTGTTGGAGCGATCTCAAATTCTGGAGCCCACACTCCACCTTCTGAGGCTTTCTGTGGCACTTAGGCTCTGCTGCCCTGTCCAGTCTGAAACAGAATTCTGCAGAATCATTCATGCATGGATCTGTGAACAGGGTAGAATGACTTTAGTTATCTTTTCGTGAATCTAAGTTATGTTTGCCATCATTGGTCACATGGAGTAGTGAATTCAAGGTTATGAGTTTTATTTCCTCAAAATGTTTTGATTTCTTTTGCACTTGGTTTACCTGCAACTTTTGTGGTTCCACCTTCAGTGTCACGTGTTTGACTTTAAACCTTGACTAAACTGTCCAATTCCACACAATTTTTCAGGTACTCTTCAGGTAGAATTTATTTCCATGCGGTCATCAGTTGTGCCCTTTGAGTAGAAGGTAGCTTTGCCATCTTCTCTGCAAGTTTCTCAGTATCCAGCATGGGCCAGAGCCTGGGGAGGCTGGAATGTGATGCTGATTCCTTGTCCTGCAGTTCAAGGAGCAGTGGCAATTTCTGTCTTGAATATCTGCTTGGAATAGGTCCTTGCAAAGGAAACAGGCTGTGCCGTCACAGAGGAAAGCTCTGCTGCACAGGGATGGCCGCATAAAAACCTCTGCAAGCATATTAACACAGCCCCTCTGTGGCCATTTCAGTGGCCTGTGTCTGTAAACGTTTTTCTGTGTGGCAGGAGAAGGGCACCAGTAACCACAACCTGCTGTCGTCGTCGCGAGCGGCCCTGAGCCGCCTGAACCAGCTGTCCCATCACCTGGCCTTCGACTCGGTGTTCCTGCACATCAAACAGCAGCTGCTGCTGGTGCCCAGGATGGAGGTGGGCACTGGGGGCTGAGCTGCACACGCAGGGTTTACCTGGGGGATCCCTTGGGTCAGCATTGCTTACCTGCCTCCTGCTCAGAATGGTTCTCTCTGGTGCCACATTTCTCCCACGAGCTGCAGGCAGTGGAACAGTTTCCCTTCCCTCACCCACAGCCTTTGCAGCACAGGTGTTTGAAGGCTCTGGTGTTTGTTTGAGGTGTTGCTTTTCTGACCTGCGTGAGCATGTTTTTCCCACCGGGAGCTGGGTAGAAAGAGTGGGTGTTTTGGGCCTGAGGGATAACATGGTGAATAATTTTCTCACCATCCGCTTCCTAGAATCCCTTGGGTCGTTTGTGTTGTTGGGTCATCCCTTTCTGAAATACTGACAGGCTTCAAGCTCTGGGAAGTCATCAATTCATCCTGTACTTTCTGCCTTACAGGGCTGGAGTTCTGGTGGCATTGGTGAGACCCTGACAGATGATCTGCCAAACTTCAGCTTGACCCCTCTGGAGTATATCAGCAATGTAAGAGAACTCAACTGTCTTTCTGCTCTAGAAAACAAATTGCTAGGAACACTCCAGAGAGCAAAGATTTGCTTGGAGTAGCAATTCTCTGTACAGGTCTTTCCATGAATGTTTCAGTGACTGCTTCTCTGACCTTGTGAAAAACTATTTCTTGTACCAAGTGTAATGATGCACGAGAGCCAGTTTGTAGGTGAGTGAGTGGTTGTCAGGCTCAGCTCTCTGCTTTGAGGTGTATTTACTGCGGGTGACTTTTTCTCTAGTAAAGGACTTGCCTGGAGTTTCTTCAGTGACTCAGCTTTTGGTGCTTTTGTTCTAGATTGGGCAATACATTATGTCGCTTCCCCTGCACCTTGAGCCATTTGTCACTCAAGAGGATTCTGCTTTGGAACTGGCGTTACATGCTGGAAAACTGCCATACCCCCCAGAGCAAGGTCGGGTGAGACCAAAGGCTTGAGTGTCTGGGGAAAGATTTCCCGTCCTGACATTACAGGGGTGGGATGCGTTACAGTGACAAAACCGTTGGAGATCCCTTTCCTATCACTCTGTTTCTTCCAAGAATCCTTTGGTAAAACCCAGGAGGAGCCTCTAAATAATGAGTAGAACATTTTTTTGTTTCATTCAAACTGGAAGCTTTGGCTTGGTCTGTGTGAGTTTGGTGTTTGTTAAAATGGTAGTTTGGGGTCTGGAGAGTTCTCTTGGGTTTTGGCTCCTGCTCCTGGGGGCTGGCCTTACCTGCTGTGTCACTAATCCTGCTGCAGGTAACAGCAGTAGCCACCTAATGCCTTTCCCTTTATGGTCTTATTATTTCCACAGACAGTAAAGAAAGCATAGAGCTTGGTATTTACAGTCTTCCTGGAACCTTCCAAAACCATGCTCTTTAGTTCAGGCTCTTGCATTACTATTATGTCACCTTGAAGCATTTGCATGTTGTAATGGCTCGATAGTTTTCAAAACAATAATGAGCACAGACTGCCTTTAGGGCTGGAACAAAACTCTTGTGAATCCTTGTCACTGCCGTGGCTTGCAAACTGCTCCTGGAAGAGGATCCTGTAGGAGGTGCCAGGCAGTGTCCCTTCCCAGCTGGTCGCCCACCAGCCCAGCCCTTTGGAAGTGACTCACCTGGCGAGTAATCCAGGGGAGTGTTTTGGGTCTGGAGCTCATGTCAGTGGTGTACAGTACAGGGAGAGCACATGAGTGCTTTGACTACTCCAAAACCAGCTGGTGAACTCTGACTACCTCGGTGTCCTGTGGAAGGAGCAGTTCAGATGTTACTAACCAGCTAGGGCTATGTGCTGTACAAGCCCAGCAAGGGCGGGCCGTGTGTGCTGTGGCTAACGGGGGCTGTCTGTGCAGGAGAGGAGCTGCCCGAGCTGGACAACGTGGCTGATTACTGGCTGGGTTCCATCGCCAGGGCCACAATGCAGACGTACTGCGAGGTCATCCTGCAGATCCCCCAGCTCACGCCACACTCCACCAAGCAGCTGGCCACGGACATCGGTGAGCGGGCACGGCGTCCTGGGCACAGCTCACGCCACTCGCGGGCTGCTCTGCCACCACACAGGGTTCCTGCCTGGGGGGTGCATCCAGCCACTGCTGGTGCCTGTGGCTGGGAGCTCTCGGTGACAGGTTCCCTCTGTCACCAGGAACAAGGGTACGTCTTTCGTTTCACACTGTCTATTGCCAGTTAAATACGAAACTTTCCTTAATTTTGCAGATTATCTCATAAACGTGATGGATGCCCTGGGCCTCCAGCCGTCGCGGGCACTGCAGAACATTGGAACTCTGCTGAAGGCCAAGCCAGAGGAGTTTCGCCAGGCTGCCAAGAGCCTGCCGCGCCGGATGGCCGCTGGCATCGCGGCCATGAGGGGCCTGGAGGGCTAGCTGTGCCCTCCCTGCCTCTGGCATCTCTGCCAGGAGGGGCTGGAGTGCCAGCTGTGCCCTCCCTGCCTCTGGCATCTCTGCCAGGAGGGGCCTGAAGGGTCAGCTGAGCTATCCCTGCCACTGGCCCGTGCTCAAGGACTCACCTCCTCAGATTGGTTTTCATTTCTGCAAGGACAGTGAAAAGATCTCTGGGGACTAGGGGAATTTATTTCAGACTAACTTTTAATAAATGTCTTTGTCTAGGAAAAGCTTGTTCCATTTTTCCATCTTTAGAAATATGGAAAGATGTCCTACAGCCAAATTTCCCAAAAACTCTGAATGACCCTGAGTAGGTTGAGGAGTGCTGGAAATGTTCTGCCAGGTGCTGTAGAGTTCATTCTTTGTGTCAGCTTTTTCATATAATTTAATCTACTGTATCTTAGGTGATGGGATAGATGCAGCACAGAGGGGGCTGTCTGTAGGCAGTGGCCACTGTGCAGGGCTGTTGTAAATACAGGGTCAGGAGGGGTTTCTTCAGTTGGCAGTTGAAGCTTGATCAAGCTCGACCCTAAGAATAAAACCAGCTTTGTAGGTTGTTCCTGGTGCAATTTCACTACTCTACTGAAAACCATGAAGTTTGTAAGGAATTTAAGGAAATTGGTGCTTTCTTGTAGAATTTATTACCATTTGTTACGCAGATTTTTGTGAAACGGCTGGTCTAGGCTTTGTGTGCTCCTCTCCTGGGAGACAGTGGAGAATACAGGGAGCTCCCAAAACTGGAATGCCAGCTGAGTCTCGAGCACCTGCACTGCTGCTGCAGCTGGAAACCCTTTTGCTCATCTGGGCTCAGGCTGCAGTGGGTCCAGCTGGGCAGAGCCGGGCTGGGGCAGAGCTGGAGACACTTCCCACACCTCCATAAGCCAGCTGTGACTGGAATGGTGAGCTGTCCCTGTCCTGCAGAGAACACTCTGTTCCCTTCACTCCTCTGTAAGGAGGGTGAAGCTCACCCGCCGTGCCTCTCCCACCCTTCCCCTGCCCCAGCGCTGCTGGGGAGGGTTTTGGGGCTGTTCCTTGTCTGCTGCTGGCCTGGGCTGGCAGCCAGCTGGGGCAGAAGGCACGAGGACAGGGTGAGCAGCCTGGGAGCTGCTGCCCATCCCAGGGGCCTGTTGTCTGTAGGTGAGAATGTGAGAGGAGATGCCCAGGTTCTTGCTCTCAGCATTCCCCATGTTTTAAGCAATGTGCTCTGTGTGTTCTGGTTTTTCACTGTTGGATGCTTTGGAGGCCTTTGCCAAGGATGACACTGTATACAGTGAGCATTGATTCAGGACGGGGGGTGTCCTTGTTTCCCACTCAGCTGTGATATGGGATCAAGTGCCATCACTTTACAAGAGCTCTCCTGTGGGAAGGGAGGCTGTGCTTGTGCGTTTGGGGTGCCCAGAGATGGAAATGTTCCTTTCAGGAGACAGCGAGTGAGGAGACAGGAAAAGTCTAGGACAGTTTGGAAGGGCTGGATTCCTGTGTCTTTACAAATGATGTTTTTGGTGCCTGGCATTTGTTGCCACTCGGGTTTAGGGGCTCGCTGAGTTCAGGCTCTGTCTGGGTGAGGTGGTTCTGTACAGAACAGTGTGTTTGGGGCTGTTGGTCCTTCTGCCTTCAAACGAGAACCAGCTGAGGGAGAAGGGGCTGGGGCAGAGTGTGGACATGTTAAGGAATCTGGATTCAGGGAATTTTGAACACAGAATTCCACTGTGTGGGGCAGAATCAGCCATGCTGGTGGCACCCCAGCTGTCAGATCGTCCCCCAGTTCCTCTGTCCTGCTGCTGGTGGTCATCACCAACTGCACCCACCGTTTCCACCACTACCAGGGGGCTGGAGGGACCCTGGGCACGCTCTGCCCAACAGCTCTGCACCAGAGCAGCCCCCTGTGCTCGAGGTGAATGCTCTCACCCATGCAGAAGGCTCCTGCTCCCCCCTGTCCGCAGCCGCCCCGCACTGGGCGCCGTGCCCAGAACAGCGTGTTCTGGTACGAGGTTTAACCACACCATTGCGCTTCCTCTTGAACTTTTGCAGAAGTACTTCAGTAAGGCCAGCCCTGGTGGGTTGTGATGGGCTCCTGGGAAAGCTCCTGGGGCCCAGAACCAGCCGGGGACTGGTGCACTTGCTTGCCCCACTCAGCTCAGCCCCACAGGCACCCTCAGATGCCCCGGCTGCCCTCATGTCAGGGTGGGCACATGATGTTCTTGCAAGCCATCAACCTCTTGCCAACCATTGCCAGCAGGGAAGCTAAAGGCAACTTTTAAATCAATTTTTTATTATTGCAGGAATGATAGTTAAACAGGCTGGTGCTTCCTCCCACCTGAGTCTCTGTGGAGTCGTATCCTTGGCACACAGCAACAGCTGTGCCCACCTGCACCATGAGTGGTACAAACCCTGGGCAGCAACACAGCAGGGCACCCAGGGGCACCAGCAGTGAAGGGAGAGTTCCGTTTTTGCTGTTTCCATTGTAGCTCTTTGGGAATGGAAATTCTGCAGCCTCGGAGGTCAGAAGTAGCTTTGGTCCCATCCCAAGGCTCTGCTCCGTGGTGTGGCACACTGCCACATCTCTGCAGCCAAGAGTGCTGGAGAGGGGGATAGGGTGAGACAGTCTTTAAGGTCCCTTCCAACACAAACTCTTCTAGGGTTCTGTGATCTACCAGGCCACGGCCTTGCATCCGTGTCAGGACAGAGTCCTCTCCCTGCCACCACCCTGCTCTGCTCACTGGGGATTGCTTCTCGCCCATCTGGTGACGAGAAATGGTGACAAGATTTTACAGCAATACTGATCTACACAAGCTCTACACGCTAAAGCCAAAGCCTGACTCTGTGAGGTTTATTGCAGGGTTTATTAGGCAGAGCTTCCTCCCAGCGATCAGTCATAGGAGAGGACAGCTTGGGCTTTTAATTCTCTCCTGATTTTGACAGATGGACAGCTGCCCAGCAAGTGGCACAGCCTGGCGGTGGCTGACAGGACACTCCGGTCACTCGGTGTCCGCGTCGCTGTCGGGGCCGAGGGCGTCCAGGGGCTGCACACGGAGGGAGTCGTAGTTGGGCGGGGGCGTGCCGGGCTCGGGGGGCAGCACCTCAGCCCTGGGCACAGCCCCCGCGGCCTCGTGCTGGAAGCCCAGGTTGGTGTGAGCCTCCACCAGCTCCGACACCGTCGGGGGCGCGTCCAGGTAGCGCGCCCGCGCCCGCCTCTGCTTCAGGCCTTTGCACCAGCTGATCACGTTGATGATGGTGATCCACAGCGAGTCGATAATGATCTCCCCAAACTCAATGAGGCACAGCACCGAGCCCCCCATCCAGAACCCAAACTGGCCTCCCAGGCTCGACAGCAGCCAAACGATCTGTGGCAGGAGAGTGGAGTCAGCTGAGGAAGTGGAGCCCCTCAGATGTGCCCCACCCCAATCCATCCCCCGTGTGGCAGTGCTGATGTGGGTGACACCCCTGCACCCAGGACCCGCCTGCTGGGTCCCCTCCTGTGCTGGTGCTCAGGGACAGGAGGTGGAGTGGGGGAGGGAGCTGAGGGCTGTGAGCCACCAGGCAAGGTGCCTTCATCCACTTCATTACAGCAGGTGTGCAAAACGGCAGCCTCAAGGGATGCCACAGACTGTCCCCAGGGCACTGAGCCCTGCCTGTCCCCTCCTGTGCCTGCCCTGCCAGAAGGGCTGGGATGGGCTCTCACCGTAGTGGCAGCTGACTCCGAGATGGTGCGATAGTTGTACTCCTGGAAGTAAATGTTCAGCTTGATGATCCCATTCCTGTAAAGAACAAAACCCACCTCAGTGAGGAGCTGACTGTCAATGTCCTGCACCTCTGCTCCAGACTGACCATGGGACGGAGAGACACCAAGACGTGAGTATGAAGTGATGAACTTTATGACATTGGAACTGTCCTTAATGCTGATTTTACTTAACTGCATGTTTGAGTTTGACTGACCCAGTTTGCAGCTCTGGAGAGCAGAGGACATGCATGAAGTGCCTTTTGGATCTGCTTTCTGTGTGTCCCAGGCGAACAAGCTGCAAAGCTCGTCCTCCCTGCCATTCGCACCCGCCTGTGCTGGCCCAGCGCCAAGGCTCGTGTCAGGCTGATGTTAACAGGCTCAGCAGAGAAGATAAAGTGCTTGTTCCTTTCACTCACCTGTCCAGAGTCACATTTGTTGACATATCCCTTTCATAAGACAGAATATGGAAAATCCAGTCCTAGGAGAACAAGATCTGTTCAGAAAGGTGCTGTGCCCCGTCCCAGGCAGCCCTGGCCCTGTGCACAGGTAAAGGGGGACACTGGGGACCTGAGCAGGGCAGCTCTGCCTCAGCAGGGCAGTGGGGGCTCCTTCCCTGTCCCATGGGAAGCCCCCCTGTCCTGTGTGGGCACAGGGTGTGGAAGGTGGATTCAGCCTTGGGCTGACACCGGCGCTCAGACAGAACCCCAGGAGGGAGTGGGGGTCCCTCCTCCTGCCTTATGCCCTGGTGCTGCTGCTGGTTTGCACGTGGAAAATGGACTTCAGCAGAGGTGCTTTGACCTGGACACCAGCTCTGAGAACAGCAAGTGTCCATGTACCTGGGAACAGGAATCATCAATGTCTGTTACAAACCAAGGAACCAGGGTTACCTCAGAGGCTTCTGATGGCCAGTCTGCCATGGAGATGGTCATTTTGTACTGCGTGTCACTGGAGCAAAGAGGGAGAGCGTTAGTATGGAGCTTTCCCCTCCTCTGAAGTCTCTGGAACTTCAGTTCTCACAGAGCAAACCAGCCCTACAGGGTTTGCTGCCCTTTTAGGAAAGTTGGGACTGATGGGGGTCAAACTGAAGGATCCCTCTACCACAGCAATCAGATCAGGCTCAGGTACTCACTTGCATGTTTCTTTACAGGAGTCAATGCAGATCTGACGCTGCTTTATGCTGGATCTCAGTGAGGAATAGCAATATGCTGTTTGGTGAAAACAAAATTAAAGTATCTGTTTAGATAAGGACCCAGTTAATAAGTTATATCAGTTTCCTTTATCAAAATAAATATTTGGTATGACCCTTCTGCACAGATTTGCAATCTTCCCTTCCAGTTTTCCTTTCCTTGAGAAACTTGGGCAAAACACTCAGATAATTTAATAATAAATTAAAAATAAACTGTCACTTTCTGAAGACAGTTTTTACAGAGCCAGCTTGGCCAGGGTTGGTATTTTTGGCACAGCCCTGGCCTCTGCTAGCACAGAGCTGTGTCACGGGAAGACCTGTGCCAGGGAAACACTGGCTCCTTCATCGCCCCTGCCATGGGACCCAAAACTTTTGGGTGCAGAGGCCTGGAGTGATACCCTGTGTTCTTTGGTGCCCAAGGGCTCCCCCAGCCCACAGCCAAGACCAAATCCGGCCCCTTCTTCCCAGCACTGGCCACGTCCCACAGGGAGCAGCAGAGCAGGAGCTGCAGGGGCTGAGCAGAGCCCGCTCCGAGCCCCAGAAACCACCATCAGCTCTTACCCCAGCCTGGGTTATCCTCGTTATTGCAGTAATTCACCCCTTCGGGTAAGGGGAACATATAGTGCCCACATCCACAGATCTCGACCATGTGGTTTTGGAAACAGGAGCGCAGGCAGGCCTGGGGAGGGAAGAGGGAGCTCAGACCTGGGCTGAGCCCTGGGGCAGCTCGGCGCTGCTGGCCTGGCACCAGCTCTGAGAGCCCCTCTGCCCCCAGGAGCTCCCTCTGTGCTGCACTGAGCAGCTAATTTTGGGGCTGCAGGCAGAGAGGGAGGAAGGTGCAGAGGAGGTGGAGGCTGCCAGAGCCTGTCCCTGCCCAGAACCTCTTCCAGCCTTGCTGGGCGCTGGAGTTTTTAAGGCCGCTCATGGGAGCTGTCCGTGGGAATGGAGGGAGCTCAGCGCCTGCTCCCACTCATACAAGAAACTGCTCATTTCTCAATTATTTTAGGGCTTCATAGAACATTCAAGCTTCCAAAAGGGAATACAAATATTCTCTTTCATCACAGACATGGTTGTGCTCTCCAGGCTTTACACAACACTGCCAAAGGGCTGGTTTTACACTTCAAGGCCGAGAATTTCCAAATCCTTTAACATAGAGCAGACATATGAATGATCTCCTCTGTGTAGGTGCTGCTCCAGCTGCAGCACTGCCATTAGCTTGGTGAGGCATGAAGTTCATCACCCGAGATTGGAGTGGGATTCTGCATGAGGCAGCACTAAGCAATAGCAAGGTCTGTGAGAAGAGAATTAAATTTAGCAGTTGTGGGTAGGACAAGCAGAGAGTTTCTATGTGATAGGAAAGGTCCACAGAGTGCAGAGCAGTCAGGGAGTGATGGAAGAGCCTGGCTTTGCTGAGAGGGCTCTGAAGTGGCGTTACGTGGGCACAGAACTCCGTCAGTGTTTGCACTTCTAGGGAATAATGCAATCCTCCCGAGTGTTTGCTTAAACCTTATACAAGCATCTTCAAAAGTTGGGTAAAGTGGTCCAGTTGTTATTATATTATATAAAGGTAGGAATATAAAACCACTGCCAGCCCAAAGCCCTCCTGATCTCCGGGTGCATCTGTGAATCACCCCAAATGGTTTGGGTGTTCCTGTTGTTATCGCATCGCACCCTCAAGAGCTGCTTCTCTCTCCAGCACAGCCTGTTACAAATTAACCTGTGCTTAGTGTTTGCACTCTAATTTTCTACAGATTCAAGGTTTACACTCAACTTTCTCATCCAATTTTCAGAGTGACGAAGAAGCAAAGGGCTGTTTTGCTTCCTGTACAAACCAGCTGCGTTTTCCGGGTGAAAAATTACTTGATTCCCCCAAAGAGAAAAAAATTAAAGACTGCAGTTAAATTCTCACAGAGAGAATTTCTCCTTCATATTCCTCTCCTGTCAGGGGTAAATATCACTTGTGTACACAAAACACGAGTTCCTGAGAAGTGTCACTTTGATTTTGTCTCAGCAGAAGTTTCCCAGAGTCTCAGTGACCGTTACTACAGAATCAGGTGGGGCTTAGATCAAATATTAGGAAAAATTTTTCATGGAAAGGGTTGTAAAGCATTTGAACAGGCTGCCCAGGGCAGTGGTGAAGTCACCATCCCTGGAAGTGTTCAAGAACCATGTGATGTGGCACTTGAGGATATGGTTTATCAGTGGTGGTGCTGTGTTGATACTTGGATTTGATGGTTTTGAAAGATTTTATGATTCCCCAGTACCCTGCATGATAAGCAAAGATTTAACTGCTTCAATGATTTTTCCTAAGGAGTGTTGTTCGATTTAAAGGGTGTTTTACCTGTATGGAGTAGGAGGTGTTGTACTGGCTGTAGAGGTTTTTGACGGGGACGTCGGAGCCGTTCATGGTGCAGTCGCTGTAGGGATAACCCATCCGCTCCAGCTCATCCTGGAAAGGAACCCAAACACCAGACCGTGGTTACCACTTCTCCACGGGTCCCTGTGCCCATTTTCCAGAGGCTCTGTAATTCCTGTGCTCCCCACTGGCTTTGCTAAAATTGAAGGGGTCAGTGGTGGCAGAGCTGAGGAGGCTGCAGCCCCTTCCCTGGGGGATCCAGGCAGGTGAGGGTGTTCAGGGGATGGCAAAGCAGCCTCTGACATGCTGGAGAAAGAGGCAACCATGACCTGAGCCCAATATTCCAGCCTCAGTAAAGCACTTTGCCAGGACAGTTACATAAAATCCTCCATAAAGCTCCAGCCCCTGACAGGTGTGTACCTTGTCTCCTTTGGTTTGAGCCAGTTCAGCCAAGACTTAAAGCAAACTTGGTTTTGGTCCCATCAGATAACATTATTCTCAGACAATCTGCTCCCGAGGAATGCCACACATACCACCAGCACTCCAATGGAGGTTTCTGTCCCAGCCATGGCATAGATGCCCTGGTCCTTGAGGAAGGGGAAGCTCTTCTGTTGATGCAGCATGAGCCTGGCCCCAGCGGCAGAGGACAGGTAGGGAATGTAGTCCTGCTGGCTGATATCCAGAATCAGCTTCAGCCCTGGGACACCAGACAGAACACTCACAACAGGAATTGTATTGGAAGGTGAGGCTTGGGGGAAGAAAGGATTCTATTTTCTTCTCCCTGTTCCTTGGGAAAAGCCAGGGTCTGGCTGCCGTGGCAGCCTGACCTGTGCAGGAACTCTTATGGTGGTGAATGCCCAGAATGGCAATAGCTGGCAACAGTCAGGTGTTGCCTCAGACATTTCAAATATCCAGAGGATGCCCTTCTGCTACATATCTGTAGTCACTTTTTTTCTGTGTGGCACATTTTCCTTTTGGGGCTCATCCCCTTCTGGAAAACCTCTGGTCCCTGTTGCAGTGCTCCAGTGACAGAGGAATCATAAATCTGTCCTGAGTGACAGAAATGGGCACCAAGAGACAGAGCCCTCACATCTGCCCCTCCAGCCCCTCCTCCACTGCAGAACACTCCCTTACCAAACTCAGCCCCGGGGTTGGAGGAATTCAGAGCCTCTTCATCCATGCCCCAGTTAAAGATGTAGCAGTTACCATGGTCTGGGTGGTAGATTTGGGTGAAATTCCTGGAAGAATGATGCACGTGAAACTGTGACTCTCGGGCGGACTAAAGGGGTGTGACATAAAGCAGATGGTGGGCCTTGCTCAGCAGCTGTGCTGGGCTTCACCTCCCATTGCCTCATCTGCTGAACACCTGTACAGGGACTACAGCTGCTAGCACTTCAATCCGTTTTTGAAAAAAAGGCAAGGTACAGGTATCTGCTGGGACATGGCCCAGGGGACAGCGCTCAGGTGGATAGGAACATTTGTCACACAGGTGAGAGGAATAATTGCTCAGTCTGAGCTCTGGTTACAGGTTTGGGCTGACATTACAGCTTGTACTTTGATGACAGTTCTTGGTCACTCTTGTTGCAGAAGGGACAGGGCTCCTCACAGCCTGGGGGTGCTGCTGTGTGCTCCCCTTCCTCAGCACTGGAGATGGGAACTTGGGATTCATAGGAAACAAAGCTGGCTGAAATGCATTTCTCAGAGCCTTGTGTAAAAGGGAGGGGGGCTGTAGCTGGAGGTCAATGCTTCTGAATCAGCACCTGGTTATCACTGGATACCCTGGGTGCTGCTAGTCTTGATATGTCATGAGCAAAGCTGCCCATCCAAAACTCTGAGTTACTGCTGAGTTACAGCCAGCATAGTTCCAAAAGAACACATTTTAGCCAGGATCACATCCAGAAAACCTCTGGGAAGTGTTGTTAGAGCTGAGAATCAGCAGCAATCTCATTGGCTGCTGATATATACCTTAAAAAGAGAAAAGAACCCACGTGCTGTTCATTCCTGCAGGGATGGAAAGGAGCAGGGAGCTCGTGTGCACCTACTTGTAGTTGCAGGGTTCAGCCCCGTAGAGACATGCCAGGATCATGTCCTCTGCCTGGTAGCCCATCCTGATCCTCTCGTGCAGCGGGACCTTGGAGAGGATGGAGGTGGACTGCAGGATGTACCACTCGGTCACCGCCTGCGCCGCGCTGGTGAAGTTCCTGTACGTGCAGTTGTCAGAGCCCTGGTGGCTGCACTGGGGACACACAGCAGGCAGGTCTGAGCCCCCGGGGAGATGCCAGGGGCCATGGCCTGACCCCCCTCCCCGTGTGCTCGTCTGGATGCCAGTCCTGCCTGCAGCTCCCGGGAACTGAGAGGTTCAGCCTGATGAAGCCACAAACCAGCTGTCACACCGAGCTGGCTGTCACACCGAGCTGGCTGTCACACCGAGCTGGCTGTCACACTGCATTACAGGGTCCTTCCCCAGGGACTTTTCCCAGCTGGGCAGGCCATACATCAGCCCCAGGGTGACCTCCACAAGTTAACAGAAAATGTCAATTTTGGGGCAATTCTTTAAGGCTGGAGTTTCCCCAGTTACCGAGGTCTGCCCAGGCAGGGTCCTTGGAGCCTCCATGGGAGCAGGGGTGAGGGGCTGCAAGACCACCTTGTGCCTCTGCACTGCAGCAGAAAAGGGATGGGGCAGCAGCCACAGCCTCTCCCTGGCATTTTGGGTGCCTGACCCAAGGAAGGGGTGAAGGTGTCTGGGAGCCTGCAGGGAACACGCCTGCCCTGGCTCTGTCCTGGGCTCAGCCTGCGGCTGGGGCTGGCTCTGGGCACAGGCAGTCCCCAGACCTGGCACAGCCAGACGAGAGCCCCAAGGCAGAGTGGCCACAGGCAGCTGGTGGGGAGGAGACACAGATCTCCCTGCTGCACCACCCGAGGCACTCATCCCTCATCTCTGCCACTGTGGGACCCCTCTCACCAGCTTCACTGCCAGCTTGTACTTCTTCTCCTCGGACGTGCTGTTGGCGGGGGCAGGTGGAGCAGTGGTGTGGTTCCCCGCAGTGGTTTCATTGAGCTGGCTGCCCCCAGCAGGGTCACTGCTCACCCTGGTTTCGTTGCCCCCGGCGGTTTCGTTGCCCACAGCAGTCTGGTTGGTCTCAAAGATGTCCAGGATGACGGGATTGTCTTTGTCGTGCTCGTCGATGAGCACCAGGGGGATCTGGTTCCAGAGCTGCAGGTCGAGCGGTGGGGACACGCTCTCGCTGCCGTTCCCGGGCGTGGGCTGCAGGATCCTCTCCAGCGCCGCCTCGATGAGCCTGTCCAGCTCCTTCAGCAGGGGCTTCACCTCCGAGTACCTGCGGGACAGGCAGCTGGGACAGGCGGTGCCGTGGCGCTGGGCACACGTGGCAGCTCACCTTGGACCTTCCTGGGGCCCGCCTAGAATTTACCGGAGGACAATTGGAGCTCCCGTGCAGAGCACGGCCAGCTCGGACACCGGTGCCCCAGCAGGCTGCAGCTGGGCAGAAGGGCAGTGGGAGGATAAGCACAGAGCGCTGCAGGGGTGAACACACCAGTGTTGGGCCACATTGGTTCTAGTTCAGTAATTCACTGCAGTTTACACAAAACACCTCTAGCAAGTGGAGGAAAAACTACCCCTAAGCAATTCTTGTGTTGGCTGAGAGCTGCTGGCAATTCTTGTGTTGCCTTGGGCTACACTCTTGCATGGATTTAAAGCAACTATAAATTTAAAGCAATTCTAATGAAAATCAGTGGCTCCTCTGAAATACGATTCAGTTCTATCTCCGTGGATCCTGGCAGACAGGACTGTGGAACAGCTCTTAGTGACTGGAGTATGAGATATGAGAAGAATGTTCACAGCGAGGAAGGAGAAGGAAAGAAATTGTTGGGAAAGATGGAAAGACTGATTCTAGCTGGGAAAGGTGAGCTGAATTTGGTTCTTTTATGAGCTGAGGAAAAGTTTGCAGGGAGGTAAAAAACCTTCATTAGATTGACTGATATGGTGCAGAAACTGTGTTAGGAAGAAACTCTTCCCCATGAGGGTGGTGAGGCCCTGGCACAGGGTGTCCAGAGAAGCCATGGCTGCCCCTGGATCCCTGGCTGTGTCCCAGGCCAGGTTGGATGGGGCTTGGAGCAGCCTGGGATGGTGGAAGGTGTCCCTGCTCAGGGCAGGGGGTGAAATGAGATGAACCTGAAGGTCCCTTCCCAACTCAAACTGCTCTGGGATTCTATGAAGCCCAGAAGAACTTGCAGGCAGATGAACCCTCCTCTGGCCCTGTGCCATTCATCTTCATATTGTTCTTCATTTGTTTTTAGGGCCACTCGGTGACTCCATTGATGCTCCTAGGGTGATGTCTGAGACAGGAACAGGCCCTCAGTACCTCACACTGGCAATATCTCTGAGGCGTCAGGGCACACATGGGGAAATTGGGAGAAGAAAAACTTACTTGAAAGGGTTGGCGTTGCAGATGGTGACTGCGGGGAACTTCATGGTCTTAAAGCCAATGGAGAGAGACGAGGTGACGTTGTAGGAGAGGTAGGTGTTGATGAGGATCCCCCACTGCCAGAACACCAGGGATGCAAAGAGCAGTGTTAGGAAGAACCAGATTAATTTCTTCTTTGGCCCCTCCTTGATGATGCGCTTGGGGCCGTGGGTGTTGGTGTTGTCGCAGTACCAGACCAGCAGCTCCTTGTAGGTGTAACCAGGGCCCTTCTGCAGGCGATGCAGCGCCCGCACCAGGTACTTCTTCAGGTTCATGCTGCTGCCTGTGAGCAGGAGAAAAGACATCAAATGAGCTCTGAGGAGGAGCAGGGGCTGTGCCACACCAGCACAGCAGGAGTGGGACAGTCACTGCGATGGCACGGCCGTGGTTTGTAACCCAGGAAAACTCAGCACAGACGTTCTGCAGGGCCATGCCACGGCAGCAACACGTCACCCAGCCTCCTGGGGGCACACAGGAGAGGTTTGGGATTGGCAGTTCCAAAGGTGGGGAATGCTTTGTCACATTTGGGGTTCTTGCTGGCCCCACCAGAGCTGGGTGGCAAGGACCTGGGGGACGTGGCCGTGCCTGGTGGCTCCCGAGCAGGGCCAGGGCCCTGCAGTGTGGCAATGCCTGCCCAGGTGCTGCTCAGGGGGTGGGGATGCTGTGTGCACACTGATACAGCTGGAATGCTGTTCCAGCCTCAGCCAACACTAGATGGACCAAGCAGTACACGCAGGAGCTGGCTTGGGTACAGCTCAGGCTCACAGCGTTCAGGGTTCAACCTCATGTGGAGCCTGAGACAATTTTTCTTAAAAGTAAGAACTATTAGAGCACATCCAGCTTTCAGAGGGACAGGAGAAGAAGAGCTGGAAGCAGCAGCAACTTTCCCAGGAACAGGAATGCTGTCCAGGGCTGCTGCCTGCTGGAGGATGGACACCAGATTGTTTTTNAGTAAATAGAACATTTTGTGCTGCTATTTTAAGGTTAGAATCTGTGTTACTAAATCTTAACATCCCGAGGCAAGATTTCAAAAAGAACCTGAGGCAGCCACTCAGAACATTTGTCAGATTTAAGCTGCAGGAGAGCAGAGTTAAAGATTAATGCTGGGAATAGGCCCCATCCTGGGAGGAAGAGTGCTGGAATAATGCAGCAATAGTTCAGTAAGGAGCAGCACTTGGCAGGGCAGGAATGAGAGTGACACAACACTTGCAGGTGAGCAAAGGAGGCAGTAAAGGCGTGCACGGGCTCTGGGGAGTGAAAGGAGGTGCGTTCTTCTTCATACTTTTCAAAAGTAAAAAAGGTGATACTGATTCCTTGATCTGCTGGGCAGATCTGCAAGTTCTCCTGTGTAGCACACAGAGAGTTTGAGAACAGTATAAACTCAACAGATTTTGAAGTCTCGCTCCACGATGCAGAGAGAGATGATGGTTTTCACCACGTGCCTATCACGCGTGATGTTAGATGTAGGTGATCCTCTGTGGGGGAGGACTTTGGAAAGAAAAAACCCCAGCTGCTTTCTCTGAGATCTGAGAGCAGACACTGCTCCTATAGAGAAAGATTTTTTTCTCCAAGGAACTGGTGTCCTGGGACATGGACCCCCCGGACTCCCAACATCACCATCTCATCCTTCATGACCTTGTGCCACTGAGGCTCCTCCTGCCATTGCCTGGGGATGGTTTCTCCTGGAGGGAGCAGAGCCTGCACCAGAGCCTGGCTGGGTTTGGGAGAGATATGAGGAGAAAGGGAGCAGTGACCTTGGCCTCTGCTGAGCTGCCCAGGGCTGTGGGAGGACATGAGCCACAAGGGCCGTGCTGCCCCAGCCCCACGGTGTGAGCTCAGCCCCTGCCCAGGTCGGCCTTGGCTTTACAGAACCCAATCCTCAGAGCTCATTTAAATCTGGGGAGCCCAGCGAGGCAGACGAGGAAATCTTTTCTGCCTTTTAAGAAATCCAATAAAAGATTTAGATTAGATTGCAACTCCAAACCCCTGCCCGGTGCGGGGCAGGATCCTGGCTGGCTGCGTGCCCTCGGCTGTCCCTGCTGTCACCAACCACTGGCTCCTGCCACACGGAGACCCCCACCTGTGCGCCGGTCTCTGCGGGTCACTCATCAGCCTGCCAGTGCTGGGAGAAATTACTCCTTTCCATATGGGATAAAAGAAATGGCATGAAGCAAAAGCTGCATTTGAATATACCTGGATGGCTTTTTTGCAATGTATATTCTCATTTTAACAGTTTTCTTCTTACCTTTATTTCCAGAGTGTTTCCAAACAGGCTTTTTCCTTGCTGACAGCTGGAAGCTGCCCGGTGAGCTGCCCAAGCCCCTGTCACGGGGGCTCCTCCCTGGCACAGTGCTCAGAGCTCGGCGGCTGGAGCTGCTCGGGGCAGGCTTGGTGCCAGGTTTGGTGCCAGCCTGGAGTGGGTCCTGCTCTGTCCCATCAGCTGGCTGCACCTGAGCAGAGAGGTGATAAATGAGGGGTGTAGAGACCACTCTCCATCTGTGCACAGACAACTGTGCCCCCTTCCCACAGCGCCTCCGGAGTGAGGAAGCGGAGCAGTGGCGGAGCAGGAGCTGAGCAGGGCTGGGGGCACAGGAGGTGCCACCCCCCCGATAGACACACAGCCCTGAACCCTTTGCAGGTGGCTCTGGGGAGCCAGCACTGCTTTGCACCCGTGCCCTGCTTAGGGCTGCTCTGGTCACAGCAGGGTCATCTGAACTGGCTGGAGCTGACCCCAGGGACACGAGACCCCGCGGTGCACAGGGCGCCACGGCCCCTCTGTGGCAGCACGTCCGTCCCTGCGATGACCAAAGCCACCCTAAGAGAAACCTGCTCCTGGTTCCAGTGGGGTTTCTCTGTGCTGTGGACCTGTCCTCCCTGTCTCCAGCAGCTGAGTCCAGCCCTGCCTCATCCCAGCATCACCCTGGGTGAAACTCCTCCACCTCACAGTGACATCAGACTCCCACGTTACGAAATGATTGTGTTGACTCTGTTGAATCTCTGCCGGGGTTTTCCTAGGGCAATTGCCACTTGGAGGAAATAAAGTCATGAGCAAAACTTGGCCCACTCTTGGAAGCTCCAGGATTGGACATGGGCTGCAAAACCACCCTGACACTACCAGCCCGATGCCACTGTGATTGCTCAGCACTTTCCCTCCTGGGACACACCAGTCACTCCTCTTTGATGACCAGCTGCTCATCTGCCATCTCCCCTGAACCCTGAGGGAAAAGCCTAGTTTTCCTAAACAAGACATCTATACTCTCTAGTGGTACTTTTACAAATTAGAGGAATTTCTTTTATTACCTCACAAGTTTACAGGTTGGCAGTTTGAAAAGTGGAGCAGCAACGCGTCAGTGAGCAATGAAAGGCTGTCTCAAGGTGGGGTCAGAGCTGCCAGCAGATGCTCTGTGCTGCTGGTGGTGTGCAGGGACAGTGGCCAGGGCACACAGAGCCAGCTCCAATGCCCACGGCTCCAATCCACGCAGGCGCCTCCGGGTCTCCAGCCCATCGGGAAGGCGTGCAGCACTCCAGGAGTATTTACAGTCTGGGAGCTCAGATAGCGACTCTGCCGTGGCTGGCACTCTGCTCCCACTTGCCTGCCTAACCCGGAGTTCCCCTCTGCTCTGGAGCCAGGTTGGGGGAGCAGGGGCTGTTCAGCCTGGAGAAGAGAAGGCTCCAGGGAGACCTGAGAGCCCCTTCCAGGGCTTAAAGGGGCTGCAGGGGAGCTGGAGAGGGGCTGGGGATAAGACCCTGGAGTGACACAGGGAGTGGCTTCCCACTGCCAGAGGGCAGGGCTGGATGGGATATTAGGCAGGAATTGTTCCCTGTGAGGGTGGGCAGGCCCTGGCACAGGGTGCCCAGAGAAGCCGTGGCTGTCCCTGGATCCCTGGCAGTGTCCCAGGCCAGGCTGGACAGGGCTTGGAGCACCCTGGGACAGTGGAAGGTGTCCCTGCCCAGGGCAGGGGGTGAAATGAGATGAACCTGAAGGTTCCTTCCAACTCAAACCAATCCATGATCCCATGGTTCCCATCACAAGCCGCGCTCCTCATGTGCCAGTACGGTCACATTGCTGAGTTCACTTTGCTACTTGGGCAAGGAACGAAGGGAATCCTGGACAGTAAGAGGAGCAAACCCCCAAAACCAGCGACTCCATCCCCTGGGATGCTGCAAGCATACTCTGCCTCACTGGGAGACACCACCCCGGGGCAGATGGCACATTTCCAACACTAAACCAAACACTGAACTATTCCATGAAGATGCGGTTTGCTCCCATTCTCTTTAATCAGGGAGATTAAAGGAAACCCCTGTGTAAATAAAGGTTAAATCCGAATTACTGTCCCTGGCTGCATGCCGGGTACATCCCAAATACCTGCCCAGCGCGAAAACCTGTCCCACTGCTGCAAAACCAGGCAGAGACCTGGTGACTCCAGGTCTGTATCAGTGTAAGAGACACCATGACCAGTCCCGTCGAGCCGGTCCCTTCGGCCCCGAGACGCTGCCAGGGATGCCCGAGGGCGNNNCCCGTCCCCCGCCCCGGGGAGCCGTCCCCTCCGGCCCAGAGACGCTGCCAGGGATGCCCGAGGGCGCTGAGAGATGCCCGCGGGCATCACCCGGCAGCGTCTCGGGGCCGGAGGCAGCGGCCGGCACCGACCCCGCACGCTCTCTCCCGGTCCCGGTCCCGGTCCCCGTCCCCCGTACCTGCCGCCCGTGCGCTCCGGCAGCGCTCCCCGCTGAGCCCGGGACCGGCCCCGCCGCCTCCCCCGGCCCGCCCCGGCCCGCCCCGACGGGACGGCTGAACCCGCCCTCCCGCTGGCTGCAGTCACTCCCAGGTTGGTCCCGGTTCCTTGAAATACTGCTCTGATTTCCTCCTAACACATCCCAAGGAATCTCACCTGATTCTGCTGCTCCTGCTCCCGACACGTCAAGATCGCCAAACGCAGCGTGGGACCAGTGGCACAAACCTCAGAGAGTCACGGAATCACAGAATTATTTGGATTGGGAGGGACCTTAGAAACACAGAATCCTAGCATGGCTTGGGTTGGAAGGGACCTTAAAGCTCACCCAGTGCCACCCCTGCCGTGGGCAGGGACACCTTCCACCATCCCAGGGTGCTCCAAGCCCCATCCAACCTGGCCTTGGGCACTTCCAGGGTTCCAGGGACAGCCACAGCTGCTCTGGCCAACCTGTACCAGGGCCTGCCCACCCTCACAGGAAAGGATTTCTTTCCACTATCCCATCCAGCCCTGTCCTCTGGCAGTGGGAAGCCATTCCCCTTGCCCTGTCACCCCGGTCCCTTGTCCGATTCCCTCTCCAGCTCTCCTGCAGCCCCTTTAGGCCCTGGAAGGGGCTCTCAGGTCTGGTGGCCGTTGCCCTGCAGCAGGTCACAGTGTGTTTCTTAGTCTGGTTTGAGCTGCCACAGGTGCCAGGACATCACCTCTCTGCTTTATCTTGCCTGGTGCCAACTGTTCCTGGTGCCAGGCTTTTGACATGGGTGAAGTAAATGCAGGTGAACTGCGTTAGTTTTGAAACACTTTTATGAGCTGTTTTAGAAATATCCTATAATCTTTTTTCTATTTTAAAGGAAGTATAAGATCTTATAACCTTGGCAAAGGCTGCCTAGGACAGTAGTGGAATCACCAGCCCTGGAGGGATTTAAAAGCCATGTGGATGTGGCACTTGGGGACAAGAGTTAGTGATGGCCTTGGCAGTGCTGGGGAAATGGTTGGACTAGATGATCTTGGAGGGTTTTCCAACCTGAATGAATCTTTGATTCTATGTTAATTTATTTTTTCCATAAGAAGCCTCCCTTAACAGCTCTTTGCTCCCCTGCCTGCTGCTGGGCTCAGTCCCAGCAGGAGTTCGAACATCCTGAGCCTGTCGAGTGTTGACTAGAGAAGGTACTGATATTCAAATAGAAGGGGCAGAGCTCTGCCTCAGTGGCATCAGTGGACTGATCTGGAACCTGATGATCTCTTTCCAGGAGAAATGAGCACTGTTTCCATAAAATGACAGAATGAACTAAACGTGGAAGGAGCTTTTCTGTTTGCTTGGGGGCTGGGAGGCAGCAGCTCAGACAGGGCCGGGGCCCTCCCTGTCGGTGATTTTCACGGTGATTAGCATGTGCTTTGTGTTTTCCTGACTTAATCTCAATATTATGTGTCTTGCACACTGACTCCTGTTGATCCCGTAATTAATCCCTCAGCAGCGGGGCTGGAGAGACAAGCCCCCCCATTTTCTGTATTCTCCTAGCCCAGGGCCAGCCCAGTGTGTGCCATGGGCTGGGATCCCTCAGCCCAGCACTGCTGTACAAACACGTTTGGAGGTAAAATCTTGAATATCTCGAGCGATGTGGGAGACGTCAGCTCCTCACACCAGAATAGTGAACATGTACAAACCTCCTTGGAACCATAAATCACTGCTGAGGGCAGAGTACTGGAGCATTGTACACCGGAGTGATTGCCTCTTGCTAGGAGAGGTAATGGCAGATTCCTGTTCAATCAGGACTTGGTCAGACTTTCCCAAATGCCCCCGTGTTCTGCTATTTGGGAACAAAAGGGATTTTTATTTTTAACTGGCACAAATGTACCTCATGTCATTATGTCGGGAGTGGAATGTGGGATTGTGTTTGAGAAGTATCTCCAAGGGAAGCTGGAAAGAACAGGTTGGATGGACCAGGACCTGCCGGGTTCCTCTGTCCTGTCACAGTAATTGCCCTCCTATCACCACTGCTTTCCCAGAGAACAATGTCTGTTACCAGCTCTGGCAGCTCTAGCACTGGAAATAGAGCGGGTGGCGTTTGTTCCAGGGTTTGGAACATCAGCTGCGCAGCCAGCAGAGCCAAATGACCTTGAGATGCCTTGTCTTTCCATCATCTCTCAATTGTTTATGAGAAAGTTTATTTCATAAGCAAAAACCTTCTGCTGAAAATACAGCTGAAACGCCACAGGAAGCTCCCCTGCATCCCAGGCATTGTGCTCCCAGTGGTGTGTTGTGCTGGCGTGATGCACTGCGGACAGCAGCTAAATACAGCTGGGACACCAGATCCGTGGGGAAATCAGCCCTGAAAGTGACTCCATCTGCTCAATCCGCCATGTTTCAAAAATATCAACTGCTTCTAAATTTGCCTGATGGAAGGAAAATGTTTTGATGGTGGCTGTGGCTGCAGTGGATAGAAAGGCAGCTGGAATTTTGCTGGATGCTGTTAGGTCTGGATGTACAGATGAAGAGCAGAAGTGCTTGCTCCTACCAGTTCCCACCAGTCCCCATTGGTCCCTATCACCGTCACCCACCAGAGCTGGTGCAGGCATTGTGGCCCTGCACAGGGAGGCTGCTTCTGCCCCTGCCCCTGTCCCTGTCCCTGTCCCTGTCCCTGCCTCTGCCCCTGCCCCCTGTCCCTGTCCCTGTCCCTGTCCCTGTCCCTGTCCCTGTCCCTGTCCCTGTCCCTGTCCCTGCCCAGGGAGCCAGGCACGCACAGGCTCACCCAGCTCGGTAATTGCCAGGTTTATCGTGTGCACCTCCAGAGACGCTGTCAGTAAATGAAGTCGAGCCATTTAGC
Organism: Tichodroma muraria; assembly: GCA_013390105.1. Classification (NCBI taxonomy): domain Eukaryota; kingdom Metazoa; phylum Chordata; class Aves; order Passeriformes; family Sittidae; genus Tichodroma; species Tichodroma muraria. Next base: position 33,955 of record WAAG01072809.1, read on the forward strand.
TGTGACCAGTAAAACCGCGGCGAAGTGACAGTGACAGTGAGCATCTATCTCACAACCACCCTGTGCCGGGAGCCGCTGTGTGGAGCCTGTTCACTGGCCCGTGTTTGCGTTACAAAGATCAGGCAGTAAAACCCAGACTGGTTTTGTTTTACAAGCCGCAGAAGAGGGGAGGGAAGGGGCCCCGTGCCGGCTCCTGCTGGCCGGGCACAGCTCGGGGGGCCGGTGGCCGCACTGCGGGGTGGCTCGGTGCCGGGGTCGGGCGCTGGGCGGTGGCCCCGCCGCGTGTGGCTCTGCCAGCCAGGCTGTGGCTACAGGGCGGGAGGGATGGGGCTAACTCCACTGGGGCCCAGCTTCCTCAGCCTCGGCGTGGTGACACTGGCACTGAGTCCCAGCTCACCTGCGCATGACGCTGGGCAGGTTCTCAGTGCAGCAATGTGGTGATTTGTCACTGGTGGGGTTTCCCCTGACCAGCTCTGTAACTAATTGTGACAGAGAATTAGTTGCACTCATCTGCTTTTTCTACTGTAGAAGTTTACTGGGAAAAAATATCCCTCCTGCTATGACTCCAGCATCCTGGGATGTGGCAGCTCAGGTGGAGTCCAGTCCTCTGGATGCCCCCAGGACACCCTGGTACAGGCCAGGGAGTGCCAGCACGGCTCCAGCAGGATGCAGCAATGTAAAGGTGCCCTGGGCTGGTGCTTTACGGTCCCCTCCCATGTCCCGGGGCAAATGTGAACTATTTTGTGACTGATGACATTTTATAACAAGAACCAGAGCTGATTTATGACAAGACCAGGGGTGGTTACCCCTGTGTACCCAGGGGAACAGCTCGTACCGTTCAGGATTCGTTATGTAAACTTGGGTGAGAAGGTCTTAAACCCCAGAAGGACGGCACCAAGCGAGAGGCGTTGTGACAACAGGGTGATTCACCCCGGCTCCAGCCGGCTGCCACCTCCGCTGTGTTCTGGGTGATCACATCCCGCCAGCACCCTGCTGTGCTCTGGTGCAGGTGAATAAATATAGGGAACACGTCTTTAATCCCTGGAAACACGTTTGGACAATTGAGTGGAAGCGAGAGACGTGACCCCGTATCCCATGCCCCATGCCCCATACGCGGTGCTGGATGGGCCCGGCTGGCTCAGTTGCTCGGGGCTTTGTGGGGTGGGGTGGGGTTTTTGTCACTTGTCCCCACAGAGCGTCCCCTCCTGTACTTCATCTCTCACTGCTTTGGGAACACTGCTGATGACAAGGCTGCCAGGGTCACAGTGCTACCATGGTCCTGGGAGCTGGCAGGGCTGGCAGCCCACCCGCATGCCCAGCAGTGAGGCGGGCTCAGGTCCTGACAGGGTGCAGCCCCCACCCAGCTCCTTCTGGAGGGGAAACTGAGGTAGATGACTAGATGAGGTAGATGAGGTAGAAACTGAGACGTGTCAGACAGGGAGGGACAAGGAGATGCAAGAGTGTTACAGGAAAGTGCTGAGGCTTGGGTGAAGATTCCAGAGGACAGAGAGCTGGAACACTCTGTCCACAGCCCTGGGGCCAGGTGTGTTTCCCTGTTTGCACCTCAGGCTGTTACAAGCAGGCCAGGGAGCAGGCATGGCTGCAGGTCAGCATCCCGGGGCCGGAGGGGAGAGCCCTGGTGCAGCGTGGCCGCAGCCACAAGGCCAGGGAGCACCGGAGAGCCCCTGCCCTCCACCAGTGCCCCCAGTGCCTTCACCGCCAAGCCCACTTCCCCAGGGCCAGGCCATCCTGCGTCCACACTGCTCTGGAGAGGGATGGCCAGCGAAGTGGGATCAGTGCAAGCCGGGCCCAGCGCTGCCCGTGGCTGGAGTGGCACAGCAGGGTCAGCCCAGGGTCTTGGATGGGAATGCCCAAGCTGGCCCGGGGTTTCTGTTCCCCCTCCTCGCCTTGGGCACTGCTCTCACTCAGGCTCGCTCCAGAGTGAGCCGTGCCCAGTGCCACGTGTGCCAGGGGGTGTGGGCAGCTGGGGAGGGCTCCGCGCGTCCCGGCCCGTCCTGCTGGCAGGGAGATGCCGGCATCGGGATTAGCGCTGGGGCCGTGTCGTGGCCTGTCACCGTGGAGGGGACTGCTGCACCCGTGGGTCAAACCCTGACTCACGCTGCCTGCAGCCGCTTCGGCGCTGCCACGGCTATCCTGCTGCAGCCTGGCCTCGGCTGCGGATGCTGCAGCTGCTGGAAAATGCTCCCGAAGTGCCAGGCACAGGCGAGGCTGGTGGGGATGGCTCAGGCCAGCTGTCCGGGGTGAGGAACTGCTCCGGGGCTGCCCAGGTCCGGTGCTGGCTCACCCTGCCCTGGAGGTGAAGGGGTAGAACTGAACCATCCACACTGTCCAGCCGTGTTTGGCCTCTCCAGAGTTGGGCTTGAGCACAGGAGGCTCAGAGCCTGGATGGATTTTCCATTTCCATAGGCATGTGCTGGAGATGCCTTTCCTAGCCCAGCCCCATTTACATTAATGAGGCATTTAACTCCCAAACCTGTTTGTGGTCCACTGGATGTCACCCAGATGTCACCTCTCTGGAAGGGGCCTGGGCAGTTTTTAACCCTGTCGGTGCTGCCTGGCTGCATCTGCTGGGAGCAGCTTTGGGCAGCTGCCCCTTCCTTCCACTCTGAGGGAGGCTGGGGTCACCCCTCCAGGCTGACACCCCCACACGGGCAGGTTCCTGACATCCAGAAAGTCTCTGTGCAGGTGGATTTTCCTCCTTCCCAGCCACTTTCCCCCCACAGCTCCTCCATCACCTCCGGCTTTCTCCCCTCTGGCGGTGGCTGCTGCGGGAGCCGTGGAGGAGCAGAGCGAGGTTCTCCCGCTGTGCCTCCTCTCCTGGCAGGGCCGGTCCCGCTGTGCCGGCAGCCTTTCCCGTGAGTCACCGGCACCTGCTGCCGCAGGTTTGTTTCAACACCTCTCCCCAGCCCGTCCCTTGCCAAGGCAGTGCCTGCGATGCAGCATGCACCTTCTCTGTTTTCGGGTGCTGCAGCTGCTCCCCGCAGCCCTGCCACAAAGCTGAAGCCGTGTCTGTGGCTCTTGGGGTCATTGTCACCCCTGGCCAAGAGCTGGGCACTGTGGTCACAGCCGTACCCCAGGGACAGGAGGCACAGGGGGCTGTTCGTGAGGGGTGCCTGCTCTCGAGCCCTGACCGGGGCTGGCTGGGCTCCCACCGCCTGCCACGAGTCTCCTGGGAGCACTGTCCCCACGGCAAGAGACCGGGCTTCCCACCCAGCCCTGGAGCCAGCACAGTGGAACAGGGGATGGTGCTGAAGCCTGGATTTTACAGCCTGTTGTTCCCATAAACTCCGGGCTGAGTTTCTCAGACACTTTGGGTTTATGATGTTTAGCGTGTGCCAGTCCTGATTCTCAGACCGTCCCTGGTGGTTTTCTGTGTTTGAGGTGACTCAGGAATTCAACACAGTTCAGTGTTTAACTCATGATTAAGTAAACCATTTCTGCAGCTCCGTGGCTCTCTGCCTTCTGAGGATTATTCATACATGGAGAAAAGGTGTTGCATCTGCCCCAAGAGTAACTGCAAACAGCACCTGTGGAACACCTGTGCTTTTCCAAAGAATTTAAAGCAAATGTTCTCCCAAAAAAGTGCCCGTCAGGACACACATCCTGGGTTTTCAGTGGGAGAGCCCTGACATTTCTGCTGCTGGACCACTACAGGTTAGCAGCTTTGCTCTCCATCAAAGGGTAGTCTCCTTATTGGAACTGCAGTTCTTGGTATAAAGTCTGACCAGTCCCTATACCTGCTTTTGTGCAGGTTTGGCACCACTGTTTATTTTCCAAGGTTTTGTTTTGCTCTGAGGGGGCTTTAGAAACACAACCCCCTGACCCTCCCAATCTGTGCCAGCTGCCAGTGCCTTCCCCGGCCCTAAAGCCAGGTGTGGGTGGTTCCCCTGTTAGGGGGCTGTTTGCATGATCAGCACTCACTGATTTAACCCAGCTCGGAAGGCAGGAGGGCTGCTGGGGGTGGGCAGAGGTGCTTGAATAGCTTGAGAAGATGAAAGCCAGGAGCAGCTCGGCAGTGGGGAAGGAATGGTACCAACATCTGTGGGAGCTGGGGGCAGCTGGCCCCTCTGCACTGCAGGGTAGGTTCTCAGTCAGGTGTAACGGAGCCAAACCAGCTGCCAGGGACCGCTCGGGTGTGGAGCCATCCAGGGACACCTCAGATGTCCCCAGTGGTTTTGGTCCCTTGCTGGTTAACATTGCTTTGTGAAAGGCCTTTTTACAGTTTCTGCTTGCACCCCATGTTCCTCCTGCCTGCCCCTGAGCTGGGTCCCCTGCTGAGAACCTGCAGCCCCTGGGCAGGCAGAGACAAGTCCCTTCAGCTCTCAGGATGCCTTCAGGGAAGTAACTCATATAGTGGTGATTTAAAAACAAAAAAGGGCAAAGCAGTTACTCAAAAATATATCTTTATTTTTTCAGTTTATCATCTATTTAAATAATTCAGTTAAAATAGTTTTTATTGCACATTAAAAACCTTTCTGGATTCTCACTGTCCTCTATAAAGTAAGTTCATAGAGAAAGGAAAGAAAGGATTCTTGCACTCAGACACCCTCACATGCCCTGCTCATCACCTTCACAGGGTGCTGAAGGCAGCAGAGTGGGCTGTGGCAGGAGGGAGCTGGTGCAGGCAGGGTGCTCCAGCTCCCCAGGAGCACTCGTGGCTGTGTGGGCACAGGCAGCAGCACAGGAGGAAGAACGTGGCTGCTGACACTGCTCTGTGGGGGCAAGGTGGATGAGGTACAGGACATCCTCCAGGCATTGCCAGCTCCAGGGCAGGCAGGTGGGGAACTGGGTGGCTGCAGGAGGAAGTCCTTCCCTGGGGTTGAGCAGGAAAAGAGCAGCCAGCTAACTCCCTGCAAGGCTTCTGGGAAGTCATTTAATGAGCTCCTTGGAAATCATGTTTAAGGGCTGCCTGAGTGATGTGGAATGGAACAAGCTTGCAGAGGATGCAGTCCATTACTGTGCTCCAAATTGGATTTCATGCCCTTTCAGATGATTCTTTGGGGATGACTCGGGTTTTCCTACCCCAGCTGTGTAGTAACTTGTTCTACAAGCACATTTCTGGTTGTCCTGTCTTTTCATCTCACAAGAAAGAGCTCCTCAGGCCACCATTGGAATCAGGTTTCTAATGGAAATTCAAGTGAGAGCTTTCCTTTTATGCTCTTTTGTGCTTTACCCATGCCCTTCCTACAAATGCCATCCTGGATTCCTGACAGCCTGGGGTTTTTCCCACAAGTCCAGCCACAGAGCAGAGAGCAATTAGTGTAAATGCTCAATGTGGCATCAATCTGCTGCTGTGGAGCAATTCCTGCCCACATGCAATGGGGTGTGTGCAGCTGGTGGCTAATGCGTGCCTTTGCCTGGTGAGACATCCCAGCTTACTACCACATCCTGCTCCAGCCATCTCCTGCCATCATTAACTCCAGACCTGATGGTGCTTGAAGCTCCTAATGTCTCTGAGCCCTTGGCTTTTGTGTCTGAGCTTTGCTCAGGGCAGCTTCGACTGCCAGCTCAATCCCTGAGTAAGGGTCTGACCTGACAGCCCTTCAGCGCTTGTCTGGATCCGCGCCTTTCGCCCCGGACGTGCGGCTCCGGCACCCTCCTATCTGGGCACGTGGTGGGTGGGTGGGTGGCGTCAGTGCTGGCCGAGCTCCAGCGTGTCAGGCAGCTGCTCTGTGAAGGCCGTCTCCAGCTGCAAAGTGCTGTAATTNTGGACAGCGAGTCGATGAAGAACACCTCCACGATCTCGATGACACACACGACCGAGCAGCTCATCCACAGCCCCAGCTGGCCCCCGAAGTTGGACAGGAGAATGACGAGCTGAAGAGCAGAAAGCACAAGGTTAGGGCCTGCAGTGGGCACCGTGCCATTACAGCAGGCAGGGAGACCGAGCCGTGGCACCCGGGGCTTGCTCAGCACTCCCAAATGCAGTGGGCCCATTCTCTGCTGTCGTCTCTGGCCCTGCTTCAGAAGGAGCTCGGAGCTGAACCTGTGCCCCCTGCATAGGGCTCGGGGCTGGACAGGCAGAGACGTGGCCCGAGATAAGGGCTGGAAAGGGCAGGACCAGCCCAGAGGTGCATATCTGAGATCAGCTTCCTGCCCCTGCCCGTGTGGGACTGCTCCCCTGGACAGGTGAAAGCTCCCAGCCTGCGTGGGAGGAAGCGCTGCGTCTCCTGGGAGTAGGACCAGCACGCTCACTCACCGTGTTGGCAGGATTCTCCGAAATGAATCTCTCGTTCAGGTCCTTGTAAAACACCATGAGGTTGGCAAGGTCTGTCCTGAGGAAGCAGGAGGCAGGCAGAGGGTTTAGTAAAACAATAACATGAAACATACTGAAAAACTATGCAAATAACCAGTTGGACCAGTAGGGCTGGGCTGCTCCAAGGGAGCTTTTTCCCCAATTGCCATCATTAGGGCTGCCGAGATCGTATCAGAGCTGGAGGTGCAAGGCAGGAACACACAGGGGGACTTACTTGTTCAGCTTCTTGTTGAGTTTTTGCCCTTTGTCCCAAGAGAGAACCCGGAGCATCCAGTCCTGGAGAAGAGACAGAAAATGCTACTCCATCTGCAGGTTCTTGTGCAGAGACCCTTGGGAAGGGACTCATGCTCCACACCTCCTTGGGCTACTATGGGTATCAGAACTGAGTGTGTGACAGGCCAGCTGAGCCCAAGGGGATCTCCCAAGACAAATCTCAGTTTAATGGTGAACTCCTGGAGGGGAAGCCCTGAGCTGGAAACTACAGACCCATCTCTGGGAGCAGCATCACTGAATGCTACTGACCACCCCAGGGCCCCCTGCTTTTGTGCTGAGCCTCTGGGGTTACTCAATGCCTTGTGCTAGGCTGCTGTTCTGCTGGAGTGCAACTGGGGACTGACCTCTGACACGGTGGATGGCCACTGAGCAATGCTGGTGGTGAGCGCCCACTCCTTGAAGCTGCAGAGAGAGGCAGGATGTCACTTGTGAGCTCCGACTCCCACTCCCACTTTACCTCTGGCTGTGGCAAGGACTCACCTGCAGGCATCTTTGCAGATCTGCTGGCAGCCCAGCTGCTCCTTCACAAACTTTTCGTGCAGTCTGTAGTAGCAGTACACTGCAGGGGAGGAGCAGGATGAGTGTGAGAAGGCAGAAGGAAAACCTGCTGCCTGGGCTGGAGTGGGACATGTGGGGCATAGGTGGCCCTTGTGGCCATCGCCTACATGGTGGGGATAAGAAGATTTACCCTATAAATATTGCAAAAGACTCTTGAGAAGTGGCTGTCACTTGATATAGGCATGAAAACTGCCACACCTGGTCGAGCCCTCCACTCCACTGTTCTGTGGTGGGCACAGGTGACAAGCCATCAGGGGAAGTTTCACAAACCAGTCAGTGTGAGCAAGGGAGGCACTTCTGGCCCTGGGTGTGGGGGCTCAAGTGGGTTAAGGCAGATTTGCCTCATCCCAGCATGCTGGGTGTGCAGCAGCTGTGACAGGGACACTGGGGGTGCTGGGCACAGGGGGCTGTGTGACAGGGACACTGGGGGTGCAGGGGCTGTGGGATGGGTTGGTGCTGCAGGGGACAGGACTGGCAGCTGAGGCATGTGCAGTGCCAGAGGTGTTTCAATACTAACTCCAGTTTGGGTTCTTCTTGTAGTTGCAGTACTCGGCCCCAGCGGGTAAGGGCTGTGCGTACTGGGCACAGCCACACGAGTCCACCATGGCCTTCTGGAAGCAGGAGTGCAGGCAGATCTGGGGAGAGAAAACAGAGCTGGGGGCTGAGGCAGCACCAAGCTCCAGGCTCCTGTGCACCTTAAAACATCCTGCTTCAGACAACAGCAGTGGGATGGGAACCCCTCTGTTTCCCTGGGCCTTCAGGCTCTGCTGTGAGTGAATACAAACACAGGCAGAAAGTACAGTGGGGGGTTGAGGCTCTAGTGCAGAAAATAAGAATATAATCTTCTCAGAGGATTACATATATGGGAGTTCTCTGAATGCCCCTACTTCCCCTATAGCCACCAAAAGCTCCAGTGTTGCAATTGCTCTTTACAGAGTCAAGGAGAGGGTTTTAGGCCTGCCATGGCACGTGGCCCATGAATCACTAACTAGGTGTGGGAAGTGACTCACAGCAGCAAACGTTCACAGCTTCTACCAAACCCTGCTGGTGCCTGCTGGGAGGATTAGCAAGGCAGCAGAGCTGTGGTTTGTGCTAAAACACTGGGACATACACAGGAACAGAAGTCCCCTTTTAAATCCCAGTCAAGCCTTTTGGTTGCAGGCCAAGCCCTCCTGAGCACTGAGTTTTGGTGAAGTACTGTTATGAAAAACCTGAGATAATGTCTGGGTGATCCTACCTGGCACTACACCACAGCAGATTTCATATTCCCCATAAAACACAAATTTAGCCTAGACCCGGGCTTTGCAGCAGGCAGCAGCTAATGTAAGCACAATTCTTCAAGTGGAGAGTGCCAGAACAACTGACACTCTCCAAGAGGACTCAATTACAGAAACCATGCAAAATTAGTGGAAACTTACTCTGTAAACAAACATCCTGCTATCTGGATACTGATTAGATGGTTTCTGTTATTCCTGGAGTCCTAAAGGTCACAATTTCTGGCTTCAAGGGTTACTAAGCTGCAACCTTTACTTGGCCAATATTTTCCAGTCTCACATTGCTTGAAAATTGCCTAATGAGCTCATGTTCTCTCTTTATCTAACAGGGTGCCTGAGGGAACTTCAAACAGCAACCACTCAGGAATAAAAGTTGGATTTTAAGAAGTGCTGTCGCATTTTACATCAGTGGTAAAAGCAACAACCCTGTGCTCAGACTGTTCCCAGTCTCGGGTCTGGAACTACAGACTGTTATAAAGCTTTTTATGCAGGTAGTTTTCAAGCAACTGATAAACCCAAATGTAATGGCTTTACCTGGAGTGAGTAGCTCTTGTTATAGAGATTTTCCACGGGTATGTCAGCTCCTGTCTCTGTACAGTCACTGTAGGGTTTGCTCAGCTTGCGAGACCGAGTCTGAGAAACAGAAAAGAACAAAACTTGTTTTTTTGGAGTTCAGGGAGAAACCAAAGGATTCGGTGACACTTTATCCCAGCTCTGAAACTGTAAGTGATAAGGCAGCTTTGAATGGCCTGTTTACTTTTTGCTACCTAAAATGATTTGTCGATCCCTTGTCCAAACAAGTTTTTTTTTGTTTCTAATATCCGTTTCCCAAAAAACTGCTCTGGTGGGATTCTCTGCTGCCTTCCTGGAAACCTTCTGAAGGAATGCAAGCTGGTATAATCATAGCAGTGAGGATTTTTCAAAGCAGAGTAACCCATATGCATGTTCTCTCCTAGTGTTGGGCTGTGCATAGTTTACTCTGGATGTTTGTGTTCTGAGGGACGGCGGTTGTTGGACAGGGTTTTGGGCTCTTTTCTGTGAGGATCCCCACCTGCCTGAGCTGTTGTTGCACTGGCTGCTCCTGTGCCGTGGGTAAACATCACTTGAGGCTCCACTAGTGCTCAACAGCACCTCTCTCAATCCACTCTAAATCAGATGTTTGTGTCTCCCTCAAATCTTTTTCCAGGTGCTGCTTTGACCCTTCCTCTCAAATGCTAATGACTTTTCCTGTTCCGAATCTCTGCCCAGAGCAAAGAGCTCTGACATGCCAAGTCTGTGCCTGCAAGCTCTGTGAAACCAGGGCTGGCAGCCCTCAAATTCCCGAAATCTGATTCCAGCTCCATGGCCCACTTCCTGCAGACTGCCTTACCTCCCTCAGCCCCTGCTATCTTTCTGCAGTAATTATCCACTTTACAATAGAGTGGCCTGAAACCACAAGAAACATCCATTTAAGAATACATTCACCTGTCTTTCTCTACAGAATTTAAAATTAGAATTAAAAATTCTGTACAAAGGATCAGTTTAGCAGGAACCTGAGAAAGGCTCATAACCCCTAAGGCACTGAATGCAGCTCCTGAGGCCACACCTGATAGGAGCATTCCTCACCACTTTGTCTACAGCAAGAGAAGGCTCTGGGCCAGTATGGTGCAAGTCAGGGCTTTCAGAGATGCTCAAATCTCTCTTTGGAGGGAAAGATGGGATTTCAGTATTAGAGATGCATTACTTCTGAGAAATGACTGAAAACAGCTTTTAAATTCCATGTACAATGTAGTGCCAAGACACTGCCTCAGTCTGCTCCTGGGGCTTCCAAGAGATGGTCGATCCTTTGCATAGAATTATTTTGTTGTGGCTTATGCTCCTACAAAAGCTTACTTGTTCCTTCAGGTACTGAAATAATTTCCAAACTAAATATTTAACTAAAGCACTGTAACTCTGACCAAGCAATGCCTTGTTTGCATGCCAAACATCTTGGAATATTTTTGGAGGTGGGGGCCAGTCCTCGTAGCCAGCAGAAGCCCATGAGCAATAACCAGACACTGATGCTGTGCTCAGCGAGCAGCACCCTGCAGGACACAGCTGCCGTGTCCTCCTCTGTGACCTTGCATGTGGGGACAGGGCCTGATCTGGCACCTCGGTGCTGCAGCCCTGTCCTGACAATCCTGCCCCCCCACCACTCAGCAGGCTCTCTGGAGCTGTCCTTTCCCAGCAGGACAGTGATCCCCAGCTTTTGTTCTGAGACCAGAAATTGTGTCCAGCTTCTATTTTGGCTGCCTCATTAGGATGCAATTGGATCCTTTCCTCATGACAAATCTTTTCTATACAGAAACTAAGATGTGCCGAATCCTGCTTTTTATACTACAGCAACAGTGCAAATCTATTGTGCTAGGAACATATTACATTAAATATTGAGACTGCCTTGCGTGCCTGTCTGTGTACGGGGTGATGGTGACAAAGAAAAGTGTCTTGTGAGATTTGGTGTCCTCATACCATCTTGGTTCCCAAACCTCTCAGTCAGGATTGACCGAGGAGCTGCTGCCACAGTTTTTCAGACAGGTGGAAGACGGTTAACTATCTGCATTTCGTAAAACATCAGCCCTTTCTTAATGCCTTTTCTAATGCAGGGCCTATCTCGATGCGGCACACCCAGATAAGCAGGATGGCTGATGCTCCGGCCAGACCACCAGAAAGAAAGGCAGAGTTGAAGTGCTCACTTAACAGCCCATCCAGATGAAAGGGGACCGGGCACAGCTTTCCTTGTAGTGCCGAGCCCCCTTGGGCCAAATGCCTCCTCTGAACTACACTAAATGGGGAAAGCAGGACCTGCAGCTCTCCTTGCCTTTGCTCACACCTGGCAAAAGCAAAGCTGTTGCCCACGAGGGTGTTTTTACTGCTGGGATAGAGAGAAAACCAGCAAGATGAGGCTTACATTCACAAAACAGTTCAAGGGGCTGTGCTGCCACCATCCCTAGGGACCCGACCCACAGCTCCAGCTCTGGCTCCTCCACCCCGGGGACCCTCGTGGGATGAAACTCTCTGCTCATTGCTAAAGCCAAACACATTGGCACCTGACAACACATTTCTGTGGTTGTGGATTTCGCTGTGAAAACAAAACCAAAAATCCCCTGGAAAGCCAAGGGCTGGAAGAAAAGGGAGAACAAACAATATCTCAGGCCGGTTTGGTTTATAAAGACCTGATTTTCCCACGGCCTCTTTTGTTCAGAAAAGTGCTATCACAGGATTTCCCTCAGGGCACTTCAGCTGCTGAGTGGGAGGTATTTATAGGCCTTGGAGCTGCTGGCTCTCAGAAATCGCCCCATCAGCTCCTATTTACAGCTGTACCAAGGCAAAGGTGCACCCCAAAAAGGAGATTGCTGCCACTCACGAAGTGCATCCCTATGGAGGTGGCTGCTGCAGTCTCAATTTCCGTGCCGATGTCTTCAATGAAGGGATACTCGTTTTGGTCGTGGACGATGATCTTGGCTCCTGTGGATGTCACCAGGAAGGGGTTGTAGTCTGCTTCGTCGATGTAGAGAACAACCTGCAATCCTGAACCAGAGACAAGGCAGGAAGTTACAGCGGGAGCCAGAGCCACGTTTTTCTGGTCGGCGAGAGCAGCATGGTTTATTTCATGTTATCTGGCCTTAAGTAGAACTGTAACAGCCAAGCACAGCGTCTGAGACACCTGCAGCCAGTAACATCCCTTGGTGGCACCGAGTACAACAAACAACATCTGCTGAGAATGTGGCTGGAACTCACTTTAAAAAGTTATATAACTGGGCAGCAGTAATTTCAGCTGGAAAACATTAGTGATGCAATGATATTATCTGTATTCTCAGGCAAGAGTTTGCACTAGTTCAAACAGGCATTTCCCCAATCAGCCTGTACATCTACAGCCAACACATCGCTCACGCTCCAGCAGGATCCAGTTTGCTGAACCACTTGTTATCAAACAGTTCCTCTGCAAACCAGCCTGGAACACACACTCGTGCAAAGCGACAGGGAACACCCCACGTGTGCAAAGTGCCCACTCACCATACTCGCTGCCACCCGTGGAGGTGCTCAGGATGGTCCCGTTCTCGCCGCTGTTGAAGGTGTAGCAGTTACCATGGAGGGGGTGATGGAAACGAGTGAAGTGCCTGGAAGAAATCAAGTATCATGACATTGCTCCCTGTAGTTCTGTCTGTGGGAGACAGGCAGCACATTTGGACTTTGGTTTTGAGAGAGACAGACCAGGACTGCTTGGGGGGTTTATTACTTCTTGTCAAGTTTATTTTGCTGAAAGATGTGGGTCTCTCTCTGAGTAACTTGAAACTACATGGCAGTATGATCTACTTTAATATATCAGGAGATGGAAACTTGAGGATGTTTTAACGTGGGAATAGCATGAGGGAGATTCACAGAACTAGCTGTGGCTCCTGCTGGAATTCAGCAAATACCAAATATACCATTCCTACATATCATGGACTTGGAAATAAGCTGTTAAGATGGTAGGAATTTTCTGTGCACTGACCTTTTGTCACAAGATAGGCCATCAAAGAAACATGTCAGTAGAAGGTCATCAGCAGAATAACTCAATTTTTCTTTAGTCTCCAGGGGAATTTGTGCCATGATGTTCATGTAGTGCAGCTTGTACCACTCCTGGATAGCGTTAACACCCGAACTGAATGTGTACAGGGCACACTCACTGCTGTTGTTCGCGTCACACTGACAAGCACAAAGGGGGAAAAGCATTTCAGATGGACTGAAATCATGGATTCTACAAGGCAGCTGTAAATTAAGGATTGTACAAGGTACATCTGATAGTGTTTCTCTTCCACAAAAATAACCACGTATGAAGTTACAGTGGGCATCAAAGACCTTTTATGCAGGGCTAAGTGATATGACCAAATATTTCAGGACCAAAAGATAGGTCACGGATGACACTGACTCTGTTTGGGAAGACTTCAGGAAGGTACTTCTCTTCCAGAGAGCTGGAGGTGAATCTGCAGCAGCCATGGAGGCTTCGGCAGAAGAGCAGACAGGGTGCTCTTCACCACTGTGCACTGCAAAACCACCTGAGCAGGCAATAAAACCTGCCGGAGGGACACTGACCCGACACAGCCCTTTGCTGCCCCACGGGGAACTTGCTGGCCAGAGCACAGCGACACTCACCAGCTGAAAGCCAATGATGTCATTGGAATCACCCGAGTTCACGATGGACGAGTCCTTGTGAAAGACACTTCCCTCTATTTTCCTCTTCTGCCCACTGTGCAGCTCAGTTGCCGTCCTGGAGAAGTCCTCGACCTTCAGCAGAGGGATCTGTTGGAAGAAGTCGCTCCCTGTGCTGTTCCAGTCATCCACCGACCGGCGCACCTTGGACTTGCCCTCAGAAAATCCATAGAAAGTTTCCAAAGCTTTTTTTGTCTCTTTGTCCAACTCAGATAAATATTCTTTCATGGCACTGTACCTGCATGGGAGACAACGCGACAGTGACATCCCATCCCACCCCACTGGCCAGCTGCAGTGCCCTGCCTGCTGCACTGTGGGTGCCATGGCTTGGGGCAGAACTCCCCGCGGATCTCTCACACCAGCTTCTCACATCGGTGAGGGCAGACACAGCTGTATCCATGCAGAGATCTTGGAGCAAGGACCCCAGGGAGCAGAGCAGACTGAACGACAGAGAAAGTTCTCCCAAGACTCTCAAGCTCCTTACGTTAGGAAGTGTGAGGAGGCAGAATATGTGGAAATAAGACTTCATCTGAGAAGAGTCATCAAAGAGCTGGATCCCCGTGGGGACTGGGGTGGGAATCTGGCAGCAGAACAGAGAGCAATGTAAAGCATGATTTGACAGGAAAAAAAAGTATTGTTGATGAATCATGTCAAAATCTCCCATAAGGAAAGAAAGAAGCAGGAGAGGAGTGACAGATGTCCCCTTTCCATTCTTTAGGAAATGATGCTGTTTGTAATCCTGGACCTTTGGTCCTGGGAAGAAGGGAATTTGAAGAGAGCCAAAGAGCTGACAGGGACTGTCTGGAGCAGAAAGCAGCATGGACGGAGCCGAGGCCCGCAGGCAGCAGCGAGGGGTGAGAGCGTAAGCCACAGGGCACAGAGGGGATGTGGCACACCAGGTGCCCTACAGGGAAAACCCACGGCTGGGAAAGTGCTGCACCGGGACGAGCTCGGGAAGGAGCCCGGTGCCGTGCTTATCTCCCATCCTCCCACCAGCTCCCTGAGCCTTACTTGTAGGGGTTGATGTTGCAGATGGTGACGGCGGGGAACGGCAGCTTCTGGAACTGGACGGTGACGGAGACCGAGGCGCTGTAGTAGTTCATGAGGAGCTCGGCGCACTGCCAGAGGATGAGCCCCACGGCGCTGAGGGTCAGCAGGATCCAGAGCAGGCGGCGCAGGCGGCCGCGGGACACCACGATGCGGCGGCAGCCGTGCGTGTTGGTGTTGAGGCAGTACCAGCGCATCAGCTCGCTCAGCGTGGGCGCCTGCGGGCCCCGCACCGGCAGCGTCCGCTTCAGCCGCGCCGTGATCTTCTTACCGGGAGCCGCGGCGGCCCCTGCGGGCGAACCGGGCGCTGAGGGGGCGGCTGGGGGATCGGCGCCCGCCACC